>NMRA01000167.1:96401-117493 GCA_002633005.1 Phoronis australis
CCTTAAATAATCCTAGCATAGTATAGGTTAGCACGTTCACGGTCTATTGCAATCGCCTATCAAAAGAATTCAGACAAAATGACGCGAAATTCTTTGTCATGCCAGCTACACAGCAGTTGGATTCATCATTGGAGTTGGCACCCCTCAAAAAAGCATTGTGGGTATTCTTTAATTAGAACTGAGCCACCCTCATTGTTATTAACGGTCTTTTTATTGTTGACAGAATTAACCGTCATGATGAGGGAAGCCATCGTCATGACGACGGAAGCCATCGTCAGATCCCTTTTGTATTGTATGTATACGAGTAGGCTATTATATAAAGAATACTTCAACCGATTTACAAATTAATTCGGCTTTTAATTGGTTAATTTGAAATGCTCCAAAAGCTTGATGTTCGCCGCAGTGACAAACTGAACCATGACCACATATTCATGATACAGCCAGTAACGTAGTAATTACTTACAGCAAAGTGCTGTTAAGCAGATAATACACTGTCTATTTACGCTGAGGGACGTCACGTGGCATTGTCCTGTCTCCATTTTCCCCGTCGTGATAAACGAACAGTGAATGGAGATGAAAGCATGTTACAGCCGTAATGTCATACCAATTAATTTCCCCGGCTGAACGCATGAATTGTGGAAAACAAAAAAGACTAATGCTAATAGAAATTCTCTACCTAACAACAGGCCAATGCCAATTACACAGATAAGAAAAAACCAAGGATCATGTGGGAAAGTAGCATTAGTTGATCTTGAATTAATAATATCTTCACAGTATTCATCTGGAGAAAATTGTAACTACAGCAATTACTGTAGATGGAGCACAGCACTCCACCTGTTGGTCAACATATGTGTAGCAGTTGATATTATGACGGATCATATTGACAAGTCACAGTATATTCAGCTGAATATCTGCAGCATTTAATTCACTAACATTACATAATTTCTGAAAGTAGAAGGCCTGTAGAATTTGACATTTTGACTTTTTACCAATCTGCCATTTACTGGGTCGCATGAGAGTCTTTTAAAACAATACAGGAAAAAAGATAGATACGTTGATAGCAAAACAACGGAACCAACAGCGCGACCAAATTCTTTTTGATATAAATCTCCAAGATGAAATCTGAGCAACGCTATTAAAATTATCCAAATTCATTTTCATTTTATGCGACTTTTGAATTATTTTCATAAAGGCTGTAAAAGTCATCTTTTTGATAGCCCTCATGCAAAACTGGAACAGTTCAAAAACAATCGCCAACAGCACTTTAGAGAGGAGTGTATAAAGCATGATAGTATCTTTAAGATTCATATGAATCCGATCGGCCACTTCTCAGACATGATATTCCGAAGTTAGCAAAATTCGGAATTTTTCTAGGGTCGTACATAACCTTAAGCCCTGTTCTGCAACAGCTGCATAGTACAACATTTGGACCCTGCCTGCCACTCAGTCTCTGTATGATGTACACGGAAATGAGTATTAGATCAGGGAGTGTTAGAGAATGTGACATGGAATGCCAGAGATGTGCCCGTTCTGGGCAATCCCAGGCTGTTGAGAAAGCAACTTAAGTGCCAGGGCTACATACCTGCGTCATCACCAACAATTACACTTAGCAAAAGACAGGAAATAGAATGGCCACTAAGCAGTAAAACGTATTAGGCAAGGCATATCATTATGGCAGTCCAATTCAGTGGCAAATGAGTGTAAGTGAAAATAATTATAACGGTATGTAAAATGATCCAATATAACACAATTCCATAACATGCTTTTCGTCATTTTAAACCTCTTTCTCACTGTTTCACAACTGATAACGGCATTTTAGTACTTTACATTGTTTAATTACACTTGTATTAATACTACACTTACTTATACTAAGATCTACACTCACTGCTGTTTATTTCTAATAATTTTATGTAAATAGTGAAATGCGCGTGTTGCCGACTACACACGAGTCAGACTTCCTCCGTACCACAACTATCTCAGAGCATTAACACATAAAATTTAAAATAGCACTGTAACCATAACTCCATGATTTTCGAGCTTTCAAAGGTTTTTAATAGGCACTTCAACCGTATTTCTATGAATTCAGACATCAACACGACTATAGGGACCCACAACAAGCGTATACCTATGTGACCTCTCAATAAGCTACAAACTCCATTCATACTTCTGTGATCTCCGAGTTAGAGAATTTATTAACACAATCGTCAAGATCCTTGAATGTTAGCACTTTACAGACTTAAATCCTATTTCAAGATGAATGCAAATTAACAAGTTACAGACTTAAGTTAAAGCGCATCTTCAAGATTACTATAATGTTACAAGTTGCATATGTTAACCCTACCACCAAGATCAATGAATATTAAAAAGTTGTAAACTTAGCACTACCTCCAACATCATTGAATGTTAAAAAGTTGCATATTTTAACCCTAGCTCCAAGATCAATGACTGTCAACAAGTTGAAAACTTAATCTTACAACCAAGATTATTGAATCCTAACAAGTTATTGAATTTAACCCCAACTCAGACATATTACTTAATGTTAACAAATTGAAAGCTTAACCCTACAACCAGGATCGCTTAATGTTAACAAGTTATTGACTTTAACCCCAGCTCCGGGAACACTAAATGTTAATTCAAGACTCAAAAACCTACCTCTGTTATTTCCGCCTGTGCTGCTGGTACTTTGTCACTTTTACCAGAGAGCTCCAGCTTGGCCTTAGCTTCTCGTTTTTTCGTTAAAGTCTGTTCAGCCTCCTTCCAGTTTTTATAAGACTTCACTCGTTCATGGAAAACGGCCTAAACGGAAAATGTTTCGTAACGAGATCACAATACGATAAACTTATTTCCTGCAGCAACAATTTTTTACTGTCAGACACTGGAAAATTAATCAAATCAGGAATGAAGAAACATATTTATGTGTCTGTAGTTTCTATTTTGTTAGCTTGTTGAAAATAATTAGCTTCAATTACATTTTTAAATGTAATTGAAGCTAATTGAAACTCATGTGGCCTTAAAAGGCCACATGAGTTTCAATGGCCCTAAATGTTTTATTTTTAACAAATGAATGTTTCAATGAGAATATTCGCATCCATGCCGAGCACTGCTCTCCACGTGCGTCCTCAGCACCTTCCTCACACCCCAGTCCCTTTCTCTCTCACACTTATTACTAAAAATTGAACCCAAGGAGACAAGAAACAGTGCGATGTTCCAGTCGGCCAGCCTACACAAGACTTGGGATCTGGCCCCACAAATGTGAGCGTCAGCATTCCACACGACTGTGCTAAACTATTTTCACAACGCAGCAAATCATTATTACACTGATCTTCTATTTTTGCTATAGTAAATACTTACAACGCGTTATTATGTCAAAAGACAATTATTTTTGCACTCAAATGGTTTTTAAATGGAAATCTTATCATTAATTCATTCTTCAACGTATTACCTACTAGGTTTCCTGGACAGTTCTATTCATGTTCTGCCCTGTTGCAGGCAAAAAAGAATCGCCAAACTAACAGACAAATGCTAACTTACAGAAGTCTGACCTACTTCACAAAAAGTGTTGTTCAACAAATTTCCCAAACTGTCACAACCATCAGCCCAGTTCGGACTGTTGTCATTTGCCATTTGTTTCCAAGATGAACGAGTGCCACAAAACAAGTTTATTGAGAAAAAAGCGCCTCACACAAGACCCAAGCAAAATCATGCGTTTGAAGCGTCCTCATTTTGTGAGTAATCTCGAAACCTTACTCAATCATGTACACTAACAAAATCAAAATGGCAGCCACTGAAATGGTTGGTCGGTGAGACTGGAAGGTGAAGTTTCGTGCTACACAAGTTTCGCAAGTGTCTTGCATTTATAGAAAACACAACCCAGGGATCTATTTCATAAAACGTGGCATAAAACTTAAGACAGGAATCTGGTCTTACGCTTCAACTTCATAAGTGTTGAAAAAGGTTTAGCCGAGTAATTATAGGTCAGTGCACCAAACCTTGAAATAATTTTTAGACATCTTGGTAACAGGTATAAATATATATTCTCAGAAATTGCAGTTAACTCCAATGAGATTTATAATATTTTTCAGCAATTGCAATGTAGGAGCGGAAGACCAAATTTCTGTCTTAAATCTAGAGTTGTAATATTTTCACGAAACTGACTCCAGGTTAAGCATGATGGGAATGAATTGATGTTACGACCACGCTTACCTTAACAGCATGTATGACGCCGATGTAATCCTTCAGCAGTTCACAGAAGACAAAGAAGTCCGTGTCAGCCTGCTCCTGGTGTATCTGTTCGACCTTCTCCTCAATCTCGGCCAATTGGGAGAGACAGCGCGAGAGGGCTGTGTGCTCTTCCGCATTGCCCAACATGGCCGCGCTCTTGGCGAATGCTGCTGTGGCCCCAGCCAAGTCTGTAATGGCGTACAACACGTGAAGTTGAGAGCACGTGACACGAACACGACATGAGTCATTTACTATCATGAATCATAAAATCTAACGAGTAAGGACACAGTAAGGTGGACAATAGAAATTTTATTCTTTCATTACATCTGATAGATGGTACTTTAATCATTTTAAATTCTCTACCATATGAGTCATCAGATGTTATAAGAGAAATTGTGGGCACTAACAACAATGTTGCCGTGGCAAAACAGGTCACCACTATGACTACGCATGACAAAGTGAGTTTTTCTAGATTCAAGACACTTCTGTCAAAAATATTTAATAGACAAAGTGCAAATTCCCAGTTACCAAATCGGGCACCTTCTTGAACTATGTTGTGTCTTGGATGTGACATGATTATAGATAGATCTCACATGATCATACATTTTTTTACATTTTTTGGTCAATGTTAATGCATCACACGTATAAGAGTACATGCGAAGCATTCTCCTCAGAACATATGGTAATTGACCTATTGCAAGCTCTGCCCCAAACAATAAGTTTTACATACTGTTTGTTGGGTAACGAAGGTGTGTCAAGAATGCTGCATTCTGATTGGTCAGTTAAGCCGTCACTCAAAGTCCTGGTGATAGGTCAATTCATCACCTACTTGGCAGACACAATATGGCAGCCAAGTGAAATTTTATTGCGTAAAACCTCGTAACAAAATCAAAATTTAATTTTACCATATATTTTTGGCCTGCATAGCTTCACTCTTTGCAGGAAGGTAGCCCACTTTTGAAACATAGAAAAACGTTAATTTCGAGAATCAATTTTTGTCTAAAATAAGTGAAGTATTACGCTAAAGGTTCAGAAAAACACAAGGTGGAACAGTGAAATTTCATTTTAACAAAAATTTAAAAAAAAATGAATAGAAAATTTTAGTTCATTATTTGCACTGGTCAGCAACAAAAACACCATGAAATTTGAGCATTGTTATCAACACTGTGAGCTTTTGAAAAATGGATAAAATGACATTTTGTCAATTGTTAAAAGTTCAAAACTGTACTGCATACGGTACATATTTGTGTAACAGTCTTAGAATTCAGAAATCAATGAGAAAACCTCTTCTGAGTGATCACTGTAAAGTTCATGGTAACGTAGGCAAAAAATCTTGTAGAGAAATATTTAGAATTTTCTGTCTGGAAAGTTTTTACAATGACAAACATTAATGTTGCACATATGGACCTGAGTAGAGTGTAATTAGTTAATCAGTGGGATGTCGTCCATATACGACTAAGTAACGAACAGGGAGGTGATGACGAACACTTTAAAAAACATATTTACAAAATTTATTAAACAAACAAATGTTTCGGTCATATCTCAGACAATTATCAGTGCAGTCAGACAGGATCAAAGGAGACATGACTGAGAGAGAAAAGTTTAGAGTGATCGCAAATCACTGTTAGAATACTGCTGGAATCATAGTCAGAGCTGTAGTTTGATTGACGTGATATAATTATTGAGTGACAAGAATTCTTTCGATTCAAGGAAGCGCATGAACTGTTTGACAGGTAAACAGTGGGAGATCCTATAACAAAGGATAATGTGCATTAAAGCGTTCGTCATCAACTTCCTGTTGACCATTTAGAATTAACGCCACTTATGCAAAGAAACTCGCACCAAGGCAATATGTCATGAAGTTTTTGAGATCTTGCATTTTTCGCGAGTGTCTTACGATTTCAAAACTGTTACCTTTTCTATGTCCAACTAAGGACTCCACACTCGTGTGAAGCTTCTTCACTTGCTGATCAAGGTTCTCGATTTGTTGCTGTTTTTCTTCAAACCACTAAAACACAAATTTGTGGGCATTAAGAAAAACTGTCTCATTCATTGAAGAGTTCAGAGACCTGCGCAGTGCTAACAAGGTCAAGCTGGAATCGCAACCTTCAAACTGGAATAACTCGACTAGTGGCAACAAATCCTCCGACAGAAGCGAGTAATGAATCCCATCCAGTGTGTTCTTTAACATGTTGTAACTAGGAATGCTCACTCAGTGACTTAACATAAAGGGTTCCACCACAAAACAAGAACCATAACACTGGGTTCCAAAGATGGCGCTGCTGCATGGGGCTTTAAGTTACTCGTTTTCAAGCTGCAAAAAGATATGGATAGGTTACGATGACTTCGTCATGTAACATGTTTAAGTAAAGGGTAACTTCAGGAAAGGCTTTTCCAAAAATCTTGATTTTACCTAAAAATTACAGTGAATTTTTTTCTTACAGTCAACACTGTCATGTGATTGGCAATAACCGTTAACATCATAGTTGGGCTGTACGCTACGCTGGCTTGAAAACAAATAACAACAAGTTTGCCGTCAGAAAATGGAAGCAAAAAATAAGATTAACATCAAACACAATTCAAAATAATATCACCAATCATTTCTATCTCAAATCCTTGTCACACTTCTACATACATGGTAACCCCAGTTAACCCTGGGGAATCATGAAATAACACTAACAAGCCGTTAGTAACAGGAACACTACTCCAAGGAGATATTATCATTAACTGCAGGGATCGATTTGGCGACCTGTGACCTCAGATTTCATTTGGTGACCTGTAAAAATTCCTAATCGCCAAAAAGTAACCACGCCACACCTAACCATGCACTCAAAATACTAGCGGAAGTAAATAGGCGGAAGTCAAGACGACCCAAACGTATTCATCTGCCTCAGGAAAAGAGCCTGTGTGAAGGATACTGGGCTGAGAGGAAGATACAGGCAGGGGAAAATTGCAGGTGAAACTCTCCTAATTTTCTCCTCGGGCAAAAAATAAATGCCATCCGGACATTTCCGAGTTCACCGGCTTTTCACGTCAGGCATTTCATTTTTGGCTCATGTCAGAGAGGTTTGGCGACGGGAATTTTGCTAGGTTGCCTTTGGTGGGTTGACATTATGCTAAGCATTGTACCCTGAACATAATATCATTGCATGCATTTGGGTTAAAAAGATATTATCAGCTTCAAAACGACAAAAAGTTTCATAAGCAAATTAAGCACAGAAAAAGATTAACAAGAAAACATCATACAAAATAATATCACCAACTGCTTATTATCTCCAATTTTTATCAAGTTTCTAAACACACAGTAACCAAACTAAAGCTCTGGCAAATTATGAAAACACAAACAAGTAGTCAGTTACAGAAACACACCTCCGCTGAGACATTATCATCAAGTGCAAAATGTATGCATTAGGGTTAAAGAGACTTTATCATTGAAAAAAGTGATTTCCCGAGACTTCCCAAGACATAATGATTCTCGATTCATGCAACTTTTGATCTTTTCATAAAAAACGTAAAAATTGGCTATTTTTGACAGCGCCTCACGCAAAAGTAAAAAATTTCAAGAACATTTCCTAAATGCTGTTTGTGGAACAGTGCAAACAGCATAGCATGTGAGAGTTTCATATGAATCAGATCAGTCATTTGTGAGAAATGATGTTCCAAAATAAGCCAAATTTGGACATTTTTCTGAGGTCCTGCATAGCCTCAAACTCAATATTCTTTTGTCTCTCTATGCACCACAAACGAACATTGACACCAACTTCGTGAAATACATTTGGCCAAGTCCTTTCGTTTGAACAGTCTAATCTGGTCTTGTGTCTTTCTCAGTGACCTCTTACTAGTCACATACAGCACTAATTTGGCTCAGTCACCATCGCCAGTTTCAAATCAAAACTAATCGAGTTTGTTGTGACAGACATAGCCACAGAAGTAATCAATGAAGTCCGGTCAATTCCTAATGTACTGGTATAAAATTACCGCGGAAGCTAACTTCCAGATGGTTACCTACAGCGCTGCAAAGAGGCATTGATGACCACCGTAGCCTGTGGTCAGAACAACGGATCTAGTATAACACAGACCAGGGAACCAAGCAATCCCGGGGACCGTTTAACCAAAGGTCGTACGCCCGATTGTACAGCGCACACAAAATGTATTCAGAGCAGCCTTCCTTTATGACCCAGAATGAAGGGAAGTTATTGAGGTCACTGGGTCATTCTGTAATATTAGAATTATCTCACTATAACAGTTATTACCAGTCAAATTTGCCATTGACAAATTAGCTGTCATTATGAGCATACAGTAGTTTGTCTGATTACTTCGTGTTGTACTATTAGCAGTTCTAGGCACGAGAATGCACACATGACGATGTCAGAATGAAACTTAGCGGCTCATTTTAACAGGACGATGATGCGCATTCCTACGCGACGCACAATTTGCAAACCACTGAATACGACTGTCGCTGCTACTACTGGGGACATGACTTTTGACAAATTGGGCCACTGGTGCACAAAAGGCAGGATGGCAATGGAAAGTATGACACATGAACTAAAAGTGCATATTGGTTAAACTTTGGCTTGGTTTGCTCAAAGGTACGAGCATTATTTTCACTGCTTTCATAGCTGAATGTAATTCAGGTTTCAACTATTAATGAATTCCACCACAAGTTGCCTCATTTCGTGAACTTTTGATTGCCATCAACATCAGTCTTTAAACGTCAATGATTTTCCAAGTAACAGGGCCGAAGGAAACACCATGCGCAGAAGGCAACATATGAGCAACGGAGCATCCTCTACAGCCAGAATAAACAACATTAACATTTCAGCCCAAGCTTGACACCAAGGCTTTAACACAGACCAACTGCAATTCAATCTGTAATGTTTCACCTGCAGTCAACATGATTACTATATTGTAACTTAATATTCAAAAGTATGAACATGCTGGTTAACGACAGAAACAAGTTCATGAGTACCGTACTTGTTACTAAACAAAACAGTACAGCAGTCATGAAGCGCATCACTAGACTAGAAAGTTGATGAAGATAACAAAAAAATTTGTGTGTAATATATCATTGATTCTTATATAACTGTTCAACTGCTAAGCCTGCTTAGTCAGGGTGTGAAACAAATGGCCCTCACATCAGGGTGGAACTTGCATAAAAACCAAGTGTACAACAAGGAAGTATGATAATCCCATGGAGAGATCATAAACTAACTATTGTAGCGCCTCATGCATGGCATAGTGTCAAACAGGCAGTGTGCTTTAAATATAATACTAAAACTAAGTTACGTTCTTTGACAAGCGGTCTAATCATCAACGCAACCAAAATGTTACATCACCACTGACAGAAATGAAATCATGAAAACTAGAAAATAAAGGGTATACAACACTTCAAAAAATGGCGTAATATGTCAAAACACAATTCCCACAAAATACACCAGGATGAACGTCAGGCGAGGGCAGATGACTATCTGTCAACTGAAAAACAAACATGTCTACATGGGCTTTCTGAAGAGAAGAGCGGAGTTCCGTAGACACAAGACATTAGCTTGAGCGTGCGGCGAAAAATCACGGAAACAGAAAATTCAATCCTACAACTCAATATAATAACCTCGCCGGCTAATCAGTGGCCGCCATTTTGCTTACTCGTGGACCCCGCGCTTCTGATTTGTATGATTTTGCGATGTCTTGTATGTCTTGTGATATTTTGCTTTTCTCACAAGAAACTAGGTCTATGGAATGCTCTACAGATAACCAGTAGTTTTGATGACTGGCTTAGGGAAAGATGTCCATAGTGTCTAAACATAAACGTCATATACCCCCCATTGGGTGAACCAGCTAAAAATAACCCTGGCTATTAATTAATTGTATCTAGTCTCACAAATGTCTGTGAAGAAAACAAAATTGATCTTTGGGTCCACAGAAATCCATTGTTCACAAGACAACAAGGGTTCAACTTTCGCCAGAAATATCTAATTCAGAACAAAACTGAAGGAAAAATTGTTGCATGCCAGGACAAAACAACAGGTAATGTTACCTGGAAGTCACTGGTCCACTGATCGCATTCAAACGGATGAATAGGTATGCAGAAATAAGTGTGCAGATACAACAAACCGTATGGAATCTACAATAGGCCACCAAACACTATGTAGGTACAAGATATCACATGGAATATGGAGAACTGATTTAAACTAGCAGAATTCTTTGCAAACCAAACAGAATTAGTGCATCATTCAATATCTATAGCACTCTGAACAAGTTTACGATAAGTGGAATTTAGATGAGATTTGACAAATTGTACTCGAACAATGCATAAGGGATGCAGACCAGCAGTGTGGGCATGACAGAAAACATGAGAACCACAGTGCTTGCTTGAGGCTGCGATTTTGCGACAATTAACTTAATCTAAAAAAGACACAGAGCGTTTTCATGGGCGTGTCAACTTGGTTTCAACTTTTGAGAATCAACCAATTCATTTCCCGGCGATCTAACCATAATTTCCGATGTGTTGTCAGATTCTCTTCACTTTTTCAATGTACACCGTGTGTCCCTCTGTTTTCACAGAAACTGAGAAATTGAATAGGACCCTAAAATTTTGGAAGGTAAATCTATTAGACCCTAGTGTTCAAACGCTTAGGGCGAACACTGGATCCGCCTAGTGTGAGGACCATTTGATCACCAATTGAATATTCAAAGTCTGGCCATGTACTGGATGTCTGAAAATGACACTGCCAACCCCAGCGTTCATCCAGATGTTGTGGTGCCGCCATTATACAAAGTGTAATGACCTTGACCTTGCTACCATAAGCAGCAAAATCCTTTCATTGAGATAAGGAGAATAGTGATTATTGAAAAAGTTTGTGACTAGTTTAACATTAATACGATATCATTCAGAAGAGAGACAGATAATGAATAATAACAACACAAATCTGCAGCAGTGCTTTCAGATATTGTTTTCGACAACACCATCCAGCAGACGCAGTGATAACTACCAAAGGGACAAAAACCCCGGGCTTGGATAAAAACAACTTTTGATTTAGGCCAGCCACCATTAAAAGATCAGTCTCACCTTGTTCCTTACTGAGATAAAAAATGATTTCAAGTATTGAGAGGAACTGACAGACCATTATTATTTCAGACCAGGTTCATTAAATAGCTTGTTACGGTGGGTTAGTTTTAGTCTAGGTGCTACTGGCAGCTAAGACAATTCCAGGAGATTTCAATTCAAAGGATAAGAATGGTGTGATTACGCTTTAGAAGAGTGTACAAGCCAGAGAGAAGAGTTGATACGTTACAGCAGAGCATGTTTACAGTATGTGGCTTAGAATAGCAAATGGTACAGCGTACAGAAAACGTACACGAGAGAGTCTGTTTGACAAGTCTTTTGTGATTCAGTGAAGAGTGTGGTGGGGTCTAAAACGGAAGGTTAAGGGTTCAGTCCCTGGCTGCATCCGTTTTATGGTTGTATCCTTGAGTATAATTGAAGTAAATAGTAAATGAACACCAGGCATGGCCACCAAGGCCTTTACTGAAGTAGCCTACCATGGAGAGACCATACTGCGACATTAAAAAACTTCTGTCTATTGAAGCTCCAGTTAGCAACTGGCCCAATGAACCTCATGGATCACAAAGGACTTCTTGGATTTACTGAAGAATGTAATTTTAATTACCTGATCACTTTCGTCCATCTTGAAGGTGATCTTGCCAACTGCGTCCGCCGCCTTGTTGAAGAGTCTCATGACACCGGCGCCACTAAGCGCCGATGTGTTAGTGGCCTTGGGAAGGTCAGAGTCCAGTTCCAAGAATTCCTTGAAGTCAGAATCGACGCGAAGAACGGGATGAGCAGCAGTGCGGTTCAGATACCTTAACAAAAAATAGTGAATATATTCTTTATACCCTCTGCGGCGACATGTTTGAAGTCCATTATTTCAGTAATGCTGATTTAAAATCAGTTTCGGCATTTCATGCATTTTGACGTTTCAATTAGTTTACAAAGAACAAAAATATCTGATAGCTGAAATTAGTGAGACAGCGTTTAAAGGCATATTGAGTGCAGTTTAAGTAATATGAGTATTACCTTGGGACACACTCTTTCTCAAAATGGTAGAGTCGAATGTTTATATTTAATTTTGGGATGGTCACAAAAATCAAAATTGTGAAACAAGGCATGTAAATAATTTGAATCTTATTTCTATGCATGTACTGATGTTGGAATGGAGCTCACAGGTGTTGTTCTGACTGCTTCAGTCTTATTTTCCCTTAGTTCGAATTGGGCCGTGTTTGATCAACCAGTGCAGCGCTCAATATAACTTGAAGTTATTCTTCACTTCAACATTGGGCTTAACAGCATGAGCAAGTTGAATTCTCGTCAATATTAGGGGTTGAAAATGAAAAACAATTATGTCAAGTAATCATGAAACCATAATTATAGCAAAAATTTATCAGTGGAAGTAACCATGAGCAGAGCCTCTTTTACAGAGCAATTTTTTTCTATACGGAAAGAAATCTATTTCGTAGGCAGCTCTAAACATTCCTCTAAAACAGCCCCCTTTATATGGCCAGTCTCACCTGCCTAATGCACCCTTGACCTCTGTGAAGCCCTCCCCCCTTTGACGTGTAATACAAACCCTATTTTACAAAGCAGCCTTCCTCAACAAACCAAGCCAATCTTTCCAACACAACCCTGTTCTAAACAAGACCCAAAGTTTGTACCTTAACAACACACCATGCATTGTTTCCACAAATGAAGCCTACCTTTCCAATGCAGCCCTCCTTTTTTCTACAAAATCAGCTGATGTCGATTCATCCTTGGCCACTTTAACCTTAGTCATACCTGAGGTGCAAATGTGAGAGGTGTAATATTAACCTCAATGACAGCAGATGCGAAAAAATCTAAATCATAGCTTCTATAATTTACCATAAATTAATTTTCCTTGATGTTGTGGAGGCGCCTGGCTTCTTCCACTGGCGATTAATGACTGTCTGGTTCCCGCGTTGAATGATAATGTTTATCATCTAGTCAATGACATTGTATACACACATTTCTGCAACACTCCTAAGTGAATATTTCACACGATGGCAGACTGCACGTCTGAATCAGATGCGAGACCAGCCGCTTAAGACAAGTGTTCACAGGGTCATCCTGTCAAACATCCCACGGCTATAACGTAGAAAATAAATCTGAAACTAAATAAGGCGATCCAGATCCTCCCAAGGATACTATTGTTTCACGAAATGTAGAATATAATTCGGTAAATAAAACAAGAATGGATCAACTGAAATTTGAAATTTTTGGATGTAATAACTTCCTTTGTTTCTGTTGAGTGGTGCGCATGTGTAAGGTGGTGAGACAACCTATGAACATTCAATTTAATCCCAATATCAATCGCTGAATGATTGACCTAATTAGACTGGATGTTACGCTGTATCAACACCATGCAAGGCTGCAACGGTAAAAATTCTTCAGTTTGGGACACAATATGGCGGACAAGAGACATTACCATTTTGTCAAATTTAAAACAAAAATAACTTTTCAGAAAAAAATATTTTATAGCTTTTAGCATGGCTTGTATGGCATAGCTACTGCCAAGCAACATTTGGTAAAACTTCGCATGCGAATGAAGCTTGACCTACTGCTACAAAACAACATAATATTCTGACAAAGTTTTTGGTTCGAGATTAAGAAAACATTACTAAGATGGACAAAAAGCCTCACAGTAAAAACATCCGACTTGAAATATGTGCATGCACGGAGACACACATTGCAACAATGCCTGGAAGTATAACTTACCCACAATGCTCTTTTCTGGAGCAGGTGGCACAATGATGCCTGTTGCCTGGTGTTTGGCGGCCAGTTTGTCATGAAGACCGAGGAAGTCACTGAACCGACGAGTCACGTTCAACTCGGCTTTTTTGAACTCTGGAATGCTGGTCTGTAACAGACCAAAAAATACAACAATGTTTTTATCAAGGCATGTTGACGTTTTCATTTTTTAAAGCGGAGTTCTCAGTTTAAAAGGCCTTAAAAGTCATAGACATGTCTCTAGCTAATAGAGTTAAGTAATGGAATTTGCCAGTTACGTGTGAACAAATCATGTTACTTTCTGGAAAATATGGCAACGTCCTTGAAAAATCACGTTTTGGGAAATAAACCGACAATCATGGGATTACGAACACCGGGGCATTGCTTTTGTGCACATAACGAGATTCTATGATCACTACAAATAGTTTTATGCACCTACCATTAATACTAAATTTAAAATTAAGTTATTAAATAGTTATATCAAATAATTACACGATCCTTGGTAATAAAGGCATTCTATTACCTTAGACTCATAAGCATTACCATTTTTGTTACATAAGCCAAAATCTGATTCAATAGTCGATGGTGTCTCGCGAGCAACAAGCATCAGTGCACCCTAGTGCCACAAAGTATCATAACTGATCAGGTGACAGTCGCACAGATACACTTACTTACTTCCTCTTCCTCAAAATAAACTTAAGTTTGGAGTAAAGCGTGTGGCTTATTTTCACACGACTTTGGTGTTGCGTCCATCATTGCAGTTTCGCTTGCATTAAGTTAACTTTCAACTTCACTCCAGCAGAACCAGAGGATGTTAGCAAAATTTGAAAAGCAGACGTGTTACTAAACGTACATAAACACAGGCAACGGCACAGTTCGCATACCTTAGTGTTCACCTGATACACCATATAGGCACTCATACCATCACCCTTCTTGGTAGGGTTACCCACACTGATATCCATATCAAACTTATCTCCACTCTCTTCTTCATCAACCTATAGGAAAGGCAGTAGAGCATTATTCTATCATAACTGTAACATGTTTGGTGGAAACACACCAGACAAGCTGTACAACAGATTGTAGCTTGAAGCCGCAGAAACCATGTTTTGGTGTTAAAAATAACAACTTTCTTCACCGGCGTTTTCGTTCTTCCAACAAAATGTCATTAGCTGCGTTTTCATGCTTTGAATTAAAATTGGTGACAGTAAATTGCCTAGAATTCCCGACAGACACACTGCTTTTCATTGGCAATTGAAACCAACCCGCCGTGACAATCAACTTAATGAGCGTGGACTGAAGCAAAAAGGACTTGTCAGTTCATTAAAAGCCTAGAAATCATTTGTTAGCTGAGTAAGGAGCAAGACAAGACAAACATAACAGCATGTGGCCCAAATCAAAAGTTGATTTTACGTAGAAGGCACTGGGGCTTATTGTACCTTTAAAACATGCATAGCTAGAAAACACAATGACGTGACTGTACTCATGATTGGCGGTACATTTCTCAACTGCTTTTCTCATCCACTCAGAAGGAGTGCTAACCATCACTGCTTTATGACTGCACAAGTAAATGGCTTAATTAGATTTTCATTAATTTTTAGCCAGCTAAACAGATGAAGTACAGCTTTAAGAGAGTGAAACGAAAAGACAGTACATCTGGCCTACAAAGAAGTTCAGCTGCCGCATGCTTCCAACGTTCGTTGGCATTCACAAATCCGACACATCTGGTTCCTTAGTTGTGGAGGACACTGCTGCCAGACACCCAGTTTAATAACGCCAACGGCAGTCGTCGATAACACATCATAAACTGATAATGACATTAATTGAACTTGAATCATACCTTAACCTTCCAACAACCAACGAAGACAAAATACAAAGTAACAAAGTCATGGTCTGCTGCACTAACATACCCCATACCGGGAATTTAGACCTACGCTTCAACATTTCTACAGTTTGCGTGGCACCTTACAACGAACCGTGTCAGTGAGTAACAACAAAATGATGCTTTACGAGAAACATGTGATCATTTCATTTCAGCACATTTTAGGTTTGCTTACAAAAGTAAATTACTACAAATATTGGTAATTACAAGCGCATGTCACAACCAGATTTTTCATTAATAGGCCCGTTTCTCTAAGAATAACCCACATTTATATTTGGGTTACAAAAACGACAAGATGAACATACGACTTCGCACATCGAGACAACAGATAGAAAAGGTAAAACACAAAAAGCACCTCAATATCTGGCAACTTTGGCTCCCTAAACAAGCCAAGTATTATTAAAGGCGTAGTCCCCAACTCTCCCCCCACTTCATTAAATGTCTGTGATAACAAAGCTCGAGACAGGATCAAAACGTTTTTCATTGACTCATTGACGTGATTACAGGATGCAAATTTAGGTGTAAGCAGCAGACACTGTTTCTAGGAAAATGTAGTGACCCCTAAAATCCACTACCCAAAACAGTAATGTAATTGAGAGATTTAATCAGTTTAGGTATGTAATCTGCTTGAATGAATACAACTGCTGAGACTATTGGCCTACCAAGCACATAAGCTCAAAACGTTTGCTTGAGCGGGGGTCTGGGAATGATGTCACATAGCGAATCTATTTATAGAACATGTAACTGGTCAGCAGCCACAAACTGGCCCAGATGCCTTGAACTTTATCTTCCACGTTTGCTACGTTTAAAATCATAAATTTTCTGAGTGATCATCTTGGGACTACACCTTTAAAGAAAACACGAGATGAATAGGAACAATCCGAGAACCCCAAGTGGAAGTGATTCTGTCAGTTCACTTAGTGCACCCAATCCAGTGTTTGTATCTCTGTGTCAGACAATCACCACCAGGTGTCCCCAGCAACATGTAGCCCAAGCCAGTAAGAAAGATTAAAACTATGTTTGCCCATGCACTCACCAATGCAGACACTCTCAGCAGCATGTCACTGATCTGACAAACAAAAGTGCATTCAACATTGTTGCCTAACCGCGCAATGGAAAATAATTAAGCTTGGAAGTGAATATTGAAACTGCATATCGCCCTGTTAAGCCGTGACTTAAAAGATATTTTGAGTTGTTAAATGGAGAGCCAAAACTAACAGCTGATCTTTGACATAGAGGAAATGGCCAATGTTGTGTCACACGACTGACCCATTTTTGAATGGAATCCATGTGTGGCATTTGTGAATTTACAGGTTGACCAACTCCAACACAAGAGTGATGCAAAGCATTGATATGTTCAGATAAAAGGGACGATGACTACTAAAACATTCCCACTAAGGGAGTAATACTTGGTAGATACCAAAGCAAAGGCAAAGAAAAATGAAATTGGCACTAGGGGACTCTACAGAAGTCCCATTTGTTCCCAAATCCATGTCAGTTGTCACTAATTTGAAGCACATACCAAATTTCACGAAGATCCATCAATGAAATCAAGGAACTTGGCAGATATTTATCCACAGACAAAAAACGCCATTAAGGACACCACAGTAACCAGACAAGTACAAAAATAATCGTCGGCCATGTTCTACACATCAGGTACACAAGGGTCAATTTTCATATTATTCCTTGGGGTGGTTTGGCTGATTAAGCGGTTGAAGAAAAAAAAAAAAGACTTGAAAACAATGAAAATTGCCACTATGTGACATATAATACTTCAAATCCATTCAAAAATGGGAAGGTGTCATCGTCTACTAATTTAAAAACCTAGTTTGCCACATTTCCTGAAAATCTGTTTAAAAACCCTGAAGGTACTAACTTAAGGAAAACAAAATATTATCATTACATGTCCGATTTGTATGCAAATTCTCTCGTGCCATCCTAACTGTGATATGAGCATGTCTACAAAATTTCCAGAACATCCGTCCAGCTGACTGGATGGACGGGTATGATGGCATGAAGCGCCCACGTATGTCGGCACACAAACATATATGCTGTATCGTTCTTGGTACCAGAAAAGAAGTTTTTAAGCTGGCTAAACAGGGAGAAATGCAGCTTGATCTCAGTGGACGAGCACAACTGTCCTGCAAACAACAGACACCAACAAAGAAAATGTCAGTGCATAAAAACCCAAAATAAACACGTGCCATTAATGTGATGGTGCGCATGCTTTTGGAGGCTCACAGATCTGAGACGCCAAACTGGGATGAAACATGATGAAAGTTCCAAACAAGACACACTACAACTTTTGAAAATTAGAAGCGCCAAATGTCCTCATTAAAGACCTCAAATTATTTCTTCGGACTAAAGTCTCAAATTCAAAACAAGACTCATCACTGAAAAACATGTTAAAGTAATTCCTTACATTTTTCGCCCAAGAATATTACCAAAATTTTCATTTTTATATTTTTTAAAAGAATAATTGCCCTTGGAGTGAAAAATGAAAAGTTTGCCAAATGTTGTGTCATGACATTAAAACAGAGCAACCGAAGCTAATAATTAATAGCTAAAAATTATTTTCATTATTTTTCAAGAAATTTGACAAAATGTTTACTTTTAAATTACTTGTCAGCCACATTGCGTGCTAATTATTTTACGAACCACCAAACATGTCCAAGGAAATGGACGCACTAGTTCTGACTCTTACAATGCCAGGAAAATCTCACTTATAACACCTGATAATCACATGTACATACCTCCTCCTTGGTTCTGGCCACAGCCCCCGATGTCTGCTTAGCACCCTCGCTTTCGATATTCACCTCGGGTTCAAGAGTGGGCGAGGTTGCAGGTTCACTTTTTGATCCTGCAGGTTCAGGCACAGCTGTTGCCTCGGGTTCCAGAATACTAGAGGGCGCCACTGGCTCAGGTTCCTTTTTGGGCGTATCTTCTGGAGAGTCTAAAGGAACCTCTTCTGTTGTGTCTACAAGTTAAAAGAGATGGAGTCCGCCATGTGCAAATTCAATAAAAGCCAAGTATAAACCATTTTTCTGGGCTTCTGATTACAAGAGGGCACCACTGGCTGAGGTTCCTTTTTGGAAGTAGCTTCTGGAAGAGTCTAACGGAACTTCCTCTGTTGTGTCTGTGAGAAGAGGTGGAGTCAATTAAACCCAAGTATAAACCTAAGGTATTAGCTTGAACTTGTTTATGAATTCTATCCCATAATTCAACATTCCAACCTCACTGACCTATCACTTCAGTGGCTGCCATTTTGCTAGGTTTCACAATTGCTGTCTCGAGCATACGCGCGAAACGCTCGGCTTTCACTTGCACAGTTTTGTGTGATCTCATTTTCCTTGCAAGAAACTTGATGTACAGAACGCTACAATATCGACTTTCTTCACGGGCGTTTTTGCTCTACTTCCAAAGGAATGACATCAACCCATTCTTATCCTTTCTTACAACTGAGATTAGTTACAGTAACATTCCTGGAATTGTCACAACAGTCTACTGACTTGACAACTGGATCTGCCTTGACAAACAACTTAATATGCCCGATCCGAAGCTGCACTCATCTGTTCTGAATAAGGAACACTGATACTATAAAATAAGTGAGATAAATGAATACTAGATTGTTGACAGAAGTCATACTAAGTTTATTGCCACTTTAAAGTGGAACTTGCACGCTAATTTCTTATTTCTGTGATTGCTTGATCAAATTAGATAGAAACACAACACATAGTGACGATGTGAATAATGAAGAAAGTTGAAAATTGCCAAAATTTTTAAGAAGGAGTTTTATGTTGAAAATGATCCGCCGCAAATCACTCAACAGAGTCTAGTAAGTAGCATGACGTGATTTTATGGAATAAAACTGCATCATGCAGGCTATGTGAGCCCCCCCAAAGAACGTCATTACTGCAAAGGTCAACTATTTGCAGAATTTTTTGTTTTCACATTTACAAGTTGTCAATAAATACAAACTCTGAACTTTACTGAATAATTTCAAGCACCATACCAGCAAATAAATCATCGTCATCTTCTTCCTTAGAAGCTGCAGTCGACTCTATGGTATCCTCTTCAGGTTTGGGTTTTGGAGGCTGCGGGAGACGACAAAGAAGAGTGATTATGCCTTTTTGGACACAGTAATTTCTCTGCAGAGAATGACACGAGATGTCTAGATTTCCATTCTGTTCCATAACTTCCTGGGCTATGGTAATTCTCCACTTATTTCGCACGAAAATAATTCCCAAAATTATCATTTTCCATTTTTCAAATGCTGATTACTTTGAAAATAATGGAAAATTTACCAAAAGTTGTTTTTATGAGATCAAACTCAGTACAAATAATATTGGCAGTAGTCTAAAATTTGGGGAGGAATATAACAAAAAAGAAATTAATTTTTCGGACATATTGCATGCTAAATAAGTGGAAAATTACCATAGCATTACTCAATAAAAGGGCTTTGTTTGATGATGTCGACATTTCTACAATGTAAGATTTCCGCAGAACGGCGAGACACCGCATGTGTATACCAGTCAAACCTCACACAACATCCACAGAGCAAACTACTAAATGCTAACGTTGCAGGCAGAAAGTTGGTATTACAGTTAACATTTTTCAACTTGGGACACTAAAATTGTCATATTTCTATTTTTCAGAGGTTACCACATTGTTGCAAAGGCTAAAAATGTAACCAAATGTTGTCACAGAAACCATGCTAAAAACAAAAACAGTTTTTCTGAAGAGTTACTTTTGTTGAGAAGTTAGACAAAATGAAATTTTACCTGTTCACCATAGTGTGTTCCAAACTGAAGAATTTTTACCGCAACCCTAATACTTTGAGCAATGAGAGATAATTGAAATTTTCTAAATAATGTTCAGCAAACCCAAAATTGATTGAGTTTCGACTGGGGAGGTTTTTTATGCAATGAAGACAGGCGTCATGTCTTACTTGTGCCTTCCCATTGGCTACGCAAGTGCCAGTCACCGTGTAGTTTGCCAGAGAATTTAGAGAATTTAGAAGTGGTGCAGGAATGGGCAGGGCAGGGGAGTGGTGCACTTGCTCCGAGGCTTCAGAGGAAGGGTGCGAGAAATAGGTGATGGTTGTGGGATGGCGGATGTGGCGAAGTAAGAGGCAACTGGGGTAATGTGTAGCCACCATGTAATGGCGAACGGAGGAGGGCGGGGGGGGGGGGG
>NMRA01000167.1:121183-144216 GCA_002633005.1 Phoronis australis
GAGGAAAATTATTCATATTCATCTGGGAAACGATATATAGTGCTTTTGCGCTCTGAAATTCGCTCGCCACCGGGCGACCGGCAAGTCAACTTCTACTCGCCCAGCACCATTTTTACTCGCATTGGCGACTGGGCGAGTGGCTAAGTATATCCCTGGGAAGGATACCGACGAGATATTACTGGAATTGGTACGTTCAGGCACTGCACAGTACACCATGGCCAGCTGATGATCACTCACGAGGTTTTATCAGTGTGCCTCGTTTTCGATCAGTATTTAAAGATGGCGCGGGAAGATGGCGCTTTCGTGAAATAGGTGAATATAGTCTGGATACCTATCGTCGTCAGGCTCCAGTGGTCGTCCGCCATCTTCTTTCGCGTGCAGCGCAGCCACGTGGGACTTAGCGTTCCAATCTAGAGTGGTCGTCTGTACCTTAGGTACTAACCTGTCGGGAGTAACACGCATCGAAGAACTGAGACGAAAATCGGTGCATTTATCGACTGTTTTTTGTAACCACTTTAAAATTTGTAGATTTTACTAATGTACTCTTTTGTTCATTTTCAGAAGATAGTTAATTTTTCTTCAGACGGAACAAAAAACAATACTGGGATTGTTTATGCAATGTATCTATTTGTCCTAGCTAGCCTCTAACCGACACCTGTTAGGCCAAAGGATAAACGCAACAGACAAATGCAACATGCTGTGTGCTTAACAGTTTCGGCCAACGCCTTGATCATCAATCAGGGCTTGGAATGACCAATGGCGAAAAACGCGGAAATTTTTACGGCCCGAAGCATGCGCACAGCCAGCCTTGAAAAAGTCGGTGTCGACCTTTTGCCGACAAAAATCGAGATGACTAAAAGAAAAAAAAAAAACGGTACCACCTCCGGAAGTGTGTGTTAACTGTTATCTCGTTCGCCACTCCCGCCTCCAAACATTTTTGGCTGCAGAGTCGTAGTATTTGTCACCGCGGTTTACAATCACAAGAGCCGCCATTGAGGATATCCACCACGCTATCCCAGATGCCCCGGCAATGTTGACAATTTATGTTCCTCCGAAACATAAAGAGCAACTTCCGCTTTTCGAGGTGAAAGTAGGCGGCAACGCGGCGGTAAGAAAGAAATTTGCCACGGAAATTTTATATCAAATCCGATTTTTTTACGCGGAAATATAATAAAATACGCGGACAGAACATTTGAAAAAAGCGGAAATCCGTGTTTCCGCGGAAAATTCCAAGCCCTGTAATATTGACCACTTGTTTTTTAGTGCAAAACACAAAACTGAGCTCAACATATGTGTTGACATTTTTGGTTAAGGCATTTTGGATTTATTTGAAGAAAATTAAAATACTTAAATTGATAGAGAATGGCCACCAATAAAGTAAAACATTGACTTTATTTCACTATATTGCATTGTTACATACAACACAGCCTGACATAATTAAAAATAAAAGAAGAGATTGACCAATAAAATGCAAATGCACCTTGGGTATTCATTTATTTGTTTATGATTGCCTGTAAAAGGTGAAAAAAAATCAAACAGTACGATATTGGGTAATTTATAAGAATAACTGTATCGAGGTTCAATGATCAACTTCCGCCTACCAAGTCTCAAAGGGTTGCAGTTCTGTTTTGGCTGACAAGGTATTAACAGAGAATGAAGAAAAACTGAAAAGCAAAAGAAAGACAGCAGAGATAAGTGGTGTTAAGAACAACAAGAAAGAGCAAAAAGTCTGACTCAAATAAAGAGAACACAAATAGAAGATCTATCTGGAATAAAACAATAGCGATTCATTTTTCAGAACTGAAATTCTGAACCAATTTTAATCGATTGAAAAATCAATAAAATACCAGTAAAACAGTTTGTGGTTGAACTAGAATTGTTGTGAACCACTTTCCACTATTTGCTTGGCCTTTTTCTGTGTGGTTTTTATTCTTTCAAAAGACGGCAGCATATGACGACTTTAGAAGTCATTACAAAATGGCTGCCGAAAAGCAATTCACAGTTGAAACAACTCGGCATAAGTAAAAGAAAACGTTTGAATCAACGAATACGTTCGAGGTCAAGGACGGTACGGAATTATCGGATGAGTTACAGATGGACTACAATTGCCGGTTCATCACAGAAGGTTACGAAATGGTCTGGCTAAGTGCGGAGTTATCGATGTTGTGACACTCCATGACAAATCGGCAATTGTAGCGTCCAAGTTTAGCTCTGAGTTCTTTCTGTTGAACATATGGATGAAGTATAGCTGTCTAAGCAAAATCTAAGCCTAGCTAGGTGGCGTTAATGTGTCACAAATAACTACAGGAGATAAAATTGTCTTTAAGCAGTGAGGTGAAGGGATTGGTTAGTGAACATGGGGTGCAATGATTGTGGTGGGAGGTGTGTTGAACATGCGCCATCGCCATGGTGTCTGGTGAGTCAGTAACTATAGTTTGCTGAACATTTGTTTGACGGTAAGAGTAATAAAGGGTTGACTTGGTGTGGATCCTCCAGTCTGAGTTTATCTGCAAGATCCCACATATTGAATAGTTGGCCAAACAGGAGTTGCTCAAAGACCAACTTAATTTAGTGAATTAAGGACAACAATCCATAGGAAAGCAATATATTTTCTCGGCTAGAACAGAGTCAATTGGTGTTCTTCACTGACAATTTGGGTCTTTTGTTGATCGCTGTGGGGCCTGTGTCACAAAGGTTCTGCACAACCTTACTTGAAAGTGCTTGCTGAATTTTCTAGGATGGCAGGAGAGAAGTGTTTGCTATAAAATGTGTAGATAAGTCCTCACTGAACAAGACCTCTACAGACAATCTGCTAACAGAGATCGAGGTATTGAAGGGCCTGAGACATGAACACATTGTGGAACTTAAGGACTTTTTGGTAAGTTCATCAATTTCTGTAGCCATGATTTGCCTTAGACGAGTCAGCTCTAGATGTTGACTTGTTTGATACCCTTTTAAAATGGCCAGGTGGCTGCTGGTGTTTTACCAAATTATGGATGCTTGGAATTGGTCAAGTGTTATTTACCAGTCGTGACTGCCAAGATATTGATTGTAATCTGCTGTTGGTAAAAATATCTAAGAGCAGATCTTGACTGATGTAAAATGGTGTCAGTTGAAAGTTGCTGACGATCAATAGTTACATAAGAGGGGGTGTCTCGTAAATATTATTTATAATTATTTTCTAGTGGCGTCATCTAAACGCTACTACACAAACGTGCTTAATTATAACACCATATTTGTGTCCATTCAAAGTAGCAAGTTTCAGCAAAATGTACAGCAAAATGTACGCATGTGTTTCCCGATTTTCAAGTTACAATTTGGAGCATTGCTGGTCAGTTAAGATGGAGAACATGTGAGGCGTTTACGTAATTATACTTCAAGTTTACGAAAACAACTGCACGTACACGCAAATATTATATTTTTTTATCTGTCAAAGCTGTCTTTCAAATCCTTCCTTTTGCATTTTAGACAGTATCCATACACGATACTGGTTTTAAATGTTTTTTGTATTGCAGCAGTAAAGTTTTAGTTTCAGCATGGACTTCTCACAGATCTTTTAACATCACCGGTTTCATTATTTAAATTGAGAAGTCGTACTGCTCTCTTATTTCGCAGGTAAAAATTGTTTCTTCCCAATGCTAAAGTAATTCTTCACATATTTTGCCCAAAAATAATCAGTCGCCAAAATTGCCATTTTCCATTTTTCAAAATCTGATTTACTGAAAATAATGGAAAATCCACCAAAAGTCGATTTATGAGATCTGCGCAGTACAAGCCATGCTGGTAATAAACTAAAAAAAATTATTCTTTATTATTTTTTCGGAGAAATTTTGACAAAATAGAATTTCACTCGTCCCCCGCATTGTGTGCTATTAAAAGTGAAGAATTATCATTGATATTTGATGAGTGTTCTGTTGACTGTAGTGGGACGACAGGTACATATACCTGGTGATGGAGTATTGCAGTGGAGGAGACTTGCACAAATTTATACAAACGAGGAGGAAGTTACCTGAACACGTCGTGCGTAGATTTCTTCAGCAATTAGGTAAGTGATCACCTGGGGCTGTTTTTTGTGTCATTTGACACAATAAAGTTAAAAAAGGTTGAAATTGACATAATATGCGTGTTCCCTGGGATCCAATAAGTTGTAATAACTTAACGCATGTGTTTTTTTTCTGGTTATATTTAATTAGAGACATTTTCAGTAAGAAATCTCATCTTATACTACTGAACTGATTGACATTGTCTCCTTAATTCAGCAGGCTCTCATCGTCACATAATCTCATTCGGAGGTGAAGATTTTGCTGTTGTCCTATAGCAATGTTGTGAGCCTGTTTGCAGAACTCGCAGTCTTGCATTGCTTTAACATGATCTTACCAGACTCTCAAGATGTTAGCATACATGCCTGATCCTGACCTAATTTCCACATCAAGATGTTAGCATACGTGCCTGATCCTGACCTAATTTCCACATCAAGATGTCAGCATACATGCCTGATCCTGACCTAATTTCCACATCAAGATGTTAGCATACATGCCTGATCTTGACCTAATGTCCACATCAAGATGTTAGCATACATGCCTGATCCTGACCTAATTTCCACATCAAGATGTTAGCATACATGCCTGATCTTGACCTAATTTCCACATCGCCACATTGACACACTTCACTTTCCAGAACATGAAATGATGGCAAGTTATTAACATAATTTATGCAATCTCTGACAAAATACTTTGATTGTGGATTTAGCTCGTCTTTAAATCCAACTCTCTGAGGAAGTGATTAATATGCTGTTCTACACCAGAATCTGAGATAGTGAAGCAGTAATCTGTACCAGCAATACATCAAGTCTGAGGTTATGCACCGCAACAGTGCAGGTGCTGGTTAAGCTTCCTGTTCGTCTCCACGGGAAAGAATTTAGGTGCGGTAACATTAGAAAGTCCTGCAGTTTTTCTTTAAAAATTCCTTTATTTTATTGAAGATGTTCCTAAGCATTCACTTTTTTCACTATTGTGAAATTGCCTTCCAACATTTACATAGAAGCTGCCGGCAGAAAACCTTCACCGTGTACTTAGTAACAGCCAATTGTGTGCATCAGTTTCATCTCACTTCATATTTGATACCTTGAATAAATTAGTCTTGTGTCTTTTTTTCCTCACCAGCGCAAGCCCTCCAGTACATGCGGTCCAAGAATGTGGCTCACATGGACCTCAAGCCACAGAACTTACTGCTGTCATCTAGCGATCACCCAAGGATTAAGATTGCAGGTAATGTCACCATACGGTGTAGCAGTTTGAACTTTAGTCAATGTTTAGAAAATGGCAAATAGTGATAAAATGGTACGAAAGGACAAATCAGTCACATTGTCAGGGATTTTTTCTACTTTTATGTTTTACATTATTTTGTGATTGTAAGTATTTGGTTATGGGTATAAATTTAACTGTTTTTGCGACGTGCTTGAACCCATTTTTCTCACAAGCCTAATTCGACTAGAACAAGCTACGCTGCAGCACTGAATAAAGATCCTGAAAAAATTGACTATACCACTTTATCAACCACAAACTCTTGTTGTAAAGATGGTTATTATCATACCACATCTTGTAAAGATGGCTATTATCATATCACATGTTTTCACTGGACATTGCTTGTGACTTGTTAAGTATCACATGTTAACTTGCAGATTTTGGCTTTGCACATTACCTGATGGAGAGTACATCTGTGGATCACATTCGAGGTTCGCCCCTCTACATGGCTCCAGAGATCATCACACGCAGGCATTATGACCCCAGGGCCGATCTGTGGTCTCTGGGTGTTATATTGTATGGTATGTGTTATATCTCCTCACTTGTATAACTTACAGCATTCATTAAGCACATGACAGTGTTGTCGGTTTACAATTTTCATGCATAGCCAATTATCCGCAGGACAATAATATAGTAGACTCATCTGCCAGATTTTGCTGCCAAAACAGTATAAAATGTGCCGTGTGCCAGTGGTACAATATCTCCCACTTGCAAACAATCACAACTAATTGAAGGTAAATCATCTTCGTGGTAACTAAAAGGAAATATTTGGCAGCGCAAACAAGGGACATTGTTGTTTTATGCCAAAAAATGCATTTTTGGGATTATCGTAGGCTGGACTTTTTGAAGTTATTATCTTTGTTTGGAAATAAAAACGAACAAAATCTGTGTTTTTGTGATTTTATTACAAGTTGACAATTCTTGCTATTGTCTGCCAGACATTTGCTGAAAGTAAGGCTGGTGACTTTAAATATTAAAAATCTTTAAAATATTCTGGTATTTATTGAGTGACATTTTAGCTACTTAACATCAGTAAAGCATTAGAATGTGAGCATGATGTTCCTGGCATCAACTGTGTTCATTTGTGTATCTGCTATTCCAAAGCAAAGGCATCGCGAACTTACCTTCTGCAGTTTAAATCGTCTGAAAAAAGTGAAATTTTCCTGACTGCAGCACTGCCTTTGCAACTGCACTAATAATAACCCGCTGTGACAATGAACTTATTATGGGTATAGTCGGAAGCAGCAATGAGCTTTCAGTTCTTCTCAAGCTTAGAAATCTTTTCCGAAATTAGTAATTAGGAAAAAGGTGAGAATGTTGTTATAATAGTACAGTGAAAATTCTTCAGTTTGGGACTGTCTCTAAAATTTTGGATACTGAATTTCATGCCAAAATTGAATCGATGTTTCTTGATTCTGAAGAATGGAAGATGGGTGATTTTGGTGTTCATCACATTTCTCAAATGTTGGACGCTGCATTTTGTATCAACAAAGTCTGAGATAAAGTCGTCGAAAATAACTCAATCGACATCCTTTTATGCAAAATTCATCTTTCTTGTCATTCTTGAATTTGGGAGGGCCATTCTAAAATTTGGTGCAAGCTCTGTTCTTGAGCAAAATAACTTAGTGTTCAGTGTCTCAAACTTGAAAATTTTTACTTCAAGTGGCCTAAATCAAAATTTGATGTTTGCACAAGGTGCGGGTTTATGTTTAAGTGTCCCAGACATCCTTTCGTTGCTGTCGTCAAACAAATTTTTGATAATTGAGACTTTGAAATACACCTGTCAAACCTTCTCGCAAAATGAACTCATCCATTATTTTTATCTGAAGTTGAAAAATCTAAACTTTGCATGATGTAGATGGAAAAATGTGTCAGAATCTTCTTATTTTAGAATGTCTGTTTGGAAAAGCCCCCTTTGCATCGACTACTTTTCAAGAGCTGGGTGAGAAGATACGTGACTCAAAACCAGTGGAGGTAAGTTCATGCTCCATCATAAGATTTCCGTATTCTTGATTTGATTGGTCAAAGTATTGTTTCATGAGTCAAATGGCTGTGGGGTCAGCATGCTGTTCAGTTATTCCAAAGGACTTCCCTAAACCGGTTAAAAAGTATTTGTTTTGAATATGATCTGAAATAAAACACACTGAATACTGTAACAGAAATTACTACTAAATGATTGATTTAATAAATGGAATGGTATACAATAGGAAAATTTCAAAATTTATGCAGTCACACTACCTGTAAACTATTGTCAATGAATTATACCATGAATTCTGGACTCACTTTTCTAATTTAAATTTTCATAATAGTAACTGTTACATCTCCTCCAAAATATTTGACCATCACTGAGTAGAGATGTAAGTTGTAAGAATCTGATTGTGCTCCTTCTGTTCTCTTGCTTTAAAGGTTGTCAGTTGGACCTTTTCGACAAGTATGTATTAAACAAATATTGTACAAAACAACAGATTTTTAGCTGAGAAAATGTCACAGTGAAAGACACATGGTAGAATTAATTGTATTTTCTGAAAGTTAGAAGAATAACTTATGGAATTAGATCTTTGACTTTTTACCAATCTGCCATTAATTAGGTCATTTGACCATTTATTTTTATCTTTTTTGTGAAATTAAACAAAAAGGATGGTACATTCATTTGATAGCTAGTCAGTGGTATCCGTAAAACAACCAACATTTTTTTGATACAAATGTTCAAAAATGCTGTTGCAGATTTCAAAAACTTCGTTTTCATTTTATGGAGCTTTTGAATTTTTTCATGAAATCTATAAAAGTGATATTTTTTGATAAACCTCATGTAAAAGTGTGATGTTTAAAAAAGAACTAGCATCATTTTGTGGAAGTCAGAGTAATCAAAGTATCTGTAAGACTCATATGAATCCAATCTGACATTTCTGAGATATGATTATCTGATGCCAATCTTGCACAATTTCTAGGATCCTACGTGACGTTAAGAATATTTTGAAGTCACAATTGTGCAAAGATACAATGCTCAAGGTTTTTAAATCTTTAAAGAGGGAGACATGCCCCGCAATTATTTGAGGGTAGGTATTTTTGTGCTATGGATTTTGAATTTCAATTAATCCATTCAATGACTCTGACAGAGTGTGCCCCCACAAAATGTTAATCATGTTTTGAACCTAACGGAGTAATTTCCATCTTAATTTCCTTCGTTATTTCGCATTTGTGTGCAGATTCCATTTGGTGCGAACGTGTCAGAAATGTGCCGGGATTTGCTACTACGTCTTCTACAGAGAGATCCCAAGCAGAGAATATCATTTGACGAGTTTTTTGAGCACCCTTTTGTTGATTTGGAGCACATACCCTCTGCTGATTGTTTGAACAAGGCGGTAAGTCTACCAAATAATGCTCGCACGTTTCTCTGCACTGTTCGCTTTATTCAAAAATTTACAAATTTTTTTTGTCCGAGTTCATAGTACTGTCACACAAAGTCTGATTTTTAATCACTTTTTATCAAAAATACCAATGGTCTATTATTTGCAAAGTCTTACAATCGTATATCTCAATTTTAAACAGAAAACCTTGTAGCAAGCTCACTAATTTGTTGCAGTTTTTACATCCTCTGAAACTGCGCCATTGTGAAACATACTTGGGCGCATGATGTTATGGACGCCTCGCTACAAACGTGTTTCATTAGGTATCACATGCACTGAAACACTGGTGAATTATTTACTACGCTTCAAAATATTACAGTTGAAGTCAGTGCTGATTGTCCCCATGGAAAGCAGTGAGAACTGATGGGGCTACCCTCATTGTAAATATTACAATTATATATATATATATATATATATATATATATATATATATATATATACATACATACATATGTATATATATGTATATATATATATATATATATGTGTGTATATAGATATATATATATATATATTTATAATTGTAATATTAAATAAGTAAATACCGATGTGGCAATTGCCCTGCTCCAGAGAGAAAAATACTTGTGTTCGGTATGAGGTATTAAAAGCTTCTGATGTGATAGTATAAAGATCTAACATATAACATGCAAGTGAACCTATTCGACCAATCAGAATGTGCGCCAAATATAAAACTAACCAATGGGGAAGATTAGCTTGGGCTGGTATGATTTGTAAATATATGTCAAGAGGTAGCAATTAATAACTTTAAACTGGACATATACAGGAAATACCAAAAGCTAAATATATGTCAAGAGGTAACAATTAATAACTTGAACTGAACATGTACAGGAAGTACCTAAGCTAAATAAACCAAGAAAACCTGTCACAAACACATTACAATAATCTGTGGTGCTCACCAGGATACCCTGCATCTGTGGTGCCCACCAGGATACCTTGGATCTGTGGTGCCCACCAGGATACCTTGGATCTGTGGTGCTCACCAGGATACCTTGGATCTGTGGTGCTCGCCAGGATACCCTGCATCTGTAGTGCTCGCCAGGATACCCTGCATCTGTGGTGCTCACCAGGATACCCTGCATCTGTGGTGCTCACCAGGATACCCTGCATCTGTGGTACTCACCAGGATACATTGGATCTGTGGTGCTCACCAAGATACCTTGGATCTGTGGTGCTTACCAGGATACCTTGGATCTGTGGTGCTCACCAGGATACCTTGGATCTGTGGTGCTCAATCTTACTATTGTTTGCCGTTTCAAGGCTGCTTTATTGATACAGTGCCTAATTTTTGATTGGTTGACAGATCGCTCTTGTGAAAGAGGCAGTGGAGCAAGATTCCGCTGGTCATCTGGCTGAGGCTGCCCAGCTCTACTGCAGTGCACTGGACTACTTTGTGCCTGCTATTGCATGTATGTCTTTTATTGGCAATGATTTTAACTCACATTTGATAGCTGTGTTTTGCTACTGTTTAGGTGTTGATGTTAAATTGTTAACCAGCGCATTTGCGTTTTGGGGTTTAAAACATTAACTAGCTTATTCGAACTTGAATTGTTGCCGAAGGAACTAGCAACTCAGGCCATAGGCAATGTGGACACGCACCATTTTCAAGGGTTGGCCAACCTCAGTAAACACTGAGGCATTTTCTTTAGTTGCCGATGGTTATAATGTTCTTACTGATAACAGAAATATAATCCAATCACTGTAATGAACATTGTGAGACAGATTTTTGTTGACTACACTGGTCAAATCTTCAATCACCTAGTTGTTTGCTAACGTGGCACTGTGGTGGGGATTTATTTCTTAAACCTTCCTGGACTGGACAATGTAACAGGAAATGCCCACCTGTCTCATCTCTAAATTGCCTTCTAAGTGACACGTGTTGTATTTAAACTGGGTAACTAACTTTAAATATATACCTAAAAGTATGTAGTCTGGTGTTCAGTTCACTCTCATGACAAGCTAATAAGTCTTTCCAAGCTGTGATTCTTTACAGATTTTGTGAAAGCTATAACCCCTTGGCCTCCTCCAAATATTTTGTTCGTAATCTTGACAAAAAGATAATGTGATAGTTGCCATTGTTACTTCTACCAGCCTGACACAAACAAAAGATGAGATAGCGATGTTATCAAAAGATATGCCACACTAAAGGAGCCCTGGCCCTCTAGGGATCACCCGAAGGGTCATCGCTGGAGTGCCGCTTTTAGGGGTTACGCAAACATTTTTCTGTTAAAAATTATAATTTTCCCCCCCATTTGCGACATCTTAGACTTGCCAGTGTGAAAATTAATTTCTCTTGGTTTCAGTTGAGGCAGATCCATTGAGAAAACACAAGTTACGGAGTAAAGTGAACGAATACATAGCCAGAGCTGAGGAAATCAAATTGTCACTGAAACCCACTCAGCCATTGGTTCATAGATGTGTATCAGTTAATAGATTGATTGAATTAGGTAAGGGCTTGTTGTGATGTTATTTATTTAATTAGTTAGTTGACTTAAAATGCTATGCACTAGCCTCCCGTCAAAGAACTATATAACGTTTTGATTTAGATCAACTACATGATTGTTTGACTGTATAAATATATCTTTTTCATTGAGGCGTGGAATATGTTGCAAGCCAGGAGATTCTGCAAACTGTGTTTGACCAGTGGTCCTGATGGATCAGTGGCCAGAATGTCTGTACAGTTAACAGAAGGTCCTGGGTTGGAGTCCCGGTCTGGGGCAGAAATCTTTTCGGACTTATATTCATTAGGTCATGTGATGTGACCAAAAAGATGGCAGATTGAACAGGATAAACTGCTTGTAATACAGTATTGTTATGGTGTTGAGACAAACTTCTCCTTTGCATGGAATAGATGGGATGTCTGGGCTTGGAAACGATTGGTCAGTTGACATCACCAGATAAACCCTTCTTCCTCCCGTCATCAAACGTCACATTTCCCGAACCCTCCCCCGTGTGGTGACGCAGTATGCAAACTGCCCCTAACTGTGAACAAACGTGTTGTAGGTGGTAATGCCGACTCTCTTCTCTGTTCCAGAAAAATTATCTGCAGACAGTGACGAAATTATGGCAGCCATACAGATTATCAGTGTTGCGGAGTTTAAGGTGAACATTTACTGAAATTGTGAAAGTTCAAAAACCACATTTAGTGAGTCACTTCCATCTGCATTTTAAGTTAGTTACGACAGTTTGTGACATGAGCAGATTACTAGCTTTACATGATTGTTCTATACTGACTGCAAAAACGTCTATTTACCTCGTATTTGTAAAAAACATTGGAGTACGAACTCATCAACATGAGATAGACCTTAATAGGTTGAGGAATTTAATCATGAAGAAGATGACATTTTCTTAGAATCCAAAAGCCTTTCACCTAAGTGCAACGAGCTTTCTAGCAAGTTCATCAAGCCTCGTTTGTCTATGATTGACTGGACATTCTCTTAGCTCAGGCATCTAGATATTTTGCTCGTATTGCACAGCATCGTAGCTTCGAGCCATGATTGTAATGGAAATCTTCAGACCTGCATCATTAGACGATGTGATGTGACCAGCAGGTGGTGTAGTCTCTCTGTTTTAGCCATCTCTGAGTCCATTCACATGCATTTGGGTTACATATCACAACTGCTATCTGACCAAGTTTGTGCATCATTTGTGTGTTTTAAACTAAGGATTTATTGTGAATGTGTTTCTATCACTATTTGTCTGGTAACGTCTGAATGCCGAATTCATAATTTATCATTCTTTGGATGAAGACTTCCAGACATGACATAAACAGAGCATACCTGTGCATTATAGGAAGAACACGACCAGTATGAAGGTGCATATGAAAAATATGAACTGGCTTTGGAAGGGCTAATTAAAGTGTTGGAAGGTATGTAATGTAGCCATACTCGGCAGGTGTCATGACATGCTCCCCCATTCAAATTTCACTGCAATCTTTCTGATAAGCTGCGGTGTACACAAGTCAAGTTGCTCTATTGTGTTGCTCATGAGTGCAACAGGATACAGGTTGATATGTATCAAAAAAGGAAGAGCAGTTGCTATGCGCATAATTTTTCTTTTCTTCTGTTGTAGTTAACCGATTTTGGCCATTCAAGCAATTAAAAAGTTCAACTTTCAATGGAGGATTTTATTTTTATAGCCACTATGTTTAAAACGTTGAGATCAGTGTTGCCATTAACACTCACCGGTTATCACTAACTCTCATGTCTGTTCTCTAATCGGCAAACATAGGAAGCCAGTCATAAAAGTCCAGGCGGTGTTGTAAATGGCTATCGTAATCGCAACCGGTGAGAAGCGTTCATATTTGACGGTTGGGAAATGAGACACAGCGCCTATTTGAATCCCTTTCGTCTTGGACTTCCTTGCTCACTTCTCTTTTCTAAACACAATTTGTAGAAAATTATGGGATTTATGGTTACCAAAGTCTTTGACTTGAAACCTAGATCTATTAAGAGTAGGGCTGTTGTGAGCATGGGACTAGGGGTATAGGAAGCATGAGGTGACATAGGTAGCCAGCTTTGTGTGACTTGACGTGTATTTGTAATTATACTGCTTGGTACCAAGGCTTTGGCATAGGAAGTGTGGGGCCAGGGGGACACCGGTCCTCCAAGAGTTTGCTGTGTCATGGGAGTAGCATGGGTGGCAATTGTTAAGGAGGGTGGGAGCGGTCCCAAATTGGCAGCCATGCAAGAAAATTGTGAAATTCGTGGTAACAAAGTGGTGGTTACCGGGCGATTGGGAAGAAACTTTAACCTTCTTTAAGGTCTGCTAAGTTACCATCATGATGATGTATCAGGACAAAGGTCATGGCTTTATGCGGTCTGCGTCGGAAATAGTTTAGAATAATTCTTCAATCATTTCGCACAAAACTAAGTACCACAGTTGTGATTTTTCCATTTTTCAAACTGAGTGTCCTACTTTACTGTGAATAATGGAAATATTTTGAAAAGTTGTTTTATGACATGTACATTGTACAAACCATTCTAGTGATAGACTTAACATTTTTTGACAAAATAGAATTTCACTTGTTGGCCATGTTGTGTGCTAAATGAGTGGAAAATTACCCAATGTTCTGGAATTTTTCAGATGAGCCAAATGGCCGAAGGAAAGATCTTTTAAGACAGCAGGTACAGTATACATACGGACTGTCGCTGATTTTTAAATAAAGCTTGATCCCTGTGAAACTTTTGAAAAAGGTTGATCCTTTCTGCAAAACTCAAAATACTTAATCGTATGCTCTTGTCAGCATCCATTCTCAATCTGTGTATTTACCATACGGAGGAAATTAGTTTAGTGATTTGTTACAGATTGTGTTGTCAATTGACATTTGCACTGTGCTTCCTCAGGCAAATCATGACAGTGAATTTTTCTTTAAATTTCATGCTCTGTCCAAATTTGCAGATGTCTGTGTGGATGTCCAGAGCAGAAAAAATCAAGAGCTACGTGGCTTTAAAGAAACTTCGTTCACAGGAAATTCGGGAAAAAGAGGAGAGGGAACAGGAAGAGATTACAAAAAGTGAGTATGACCCCACCTTTGTTGAAAATCTGCATATTGAGCTTGGAGGGGGCAACTAGTTCCAATAGTGGCTTAGAATTTTTCAGATGGTTGTAAATCATGGGTGTTATTCACACACAGTTGGCCTTTTGAAATTGACTTTCAAGGTCAGTGAAAAGATTTCTGTGAACTTTGCTCTTTGTATACAACTGTCCCAGTTGGACTGTGTAACCATGGTTCTGGCTTAGAAGATATTGCTTTATTGCCCCCTGTAGATTAGTGAATAGCCAAGCCCGTAACGAACTTTGAATTCCATCTCAAATTGTTCCTACCTGTAGAAATGATTTCTGGGCTTGTGAACAAATAAGCTCATTATCGCTTGAGACTAGGGCCAATCAGATGGCTTACCAGGGCGAGTCACTATTGTGTGCAGAGCAGGGCCTCAAGCTGTATCAGACTTTCCATTCTTCCCCTAGCTTCGAGATCACTTCTGATCTTAGCATAAGGAACAAAGTGAAACTAATGGAATGTTTTTTACACTCAGGCATATTCCACACAGACCTTTATTACTGACTGGAATCCCAATTTAATAAATTAATAGCTAATAGCCGTGGCAGTTTTTCCACATGGTTTCCATTGCTAATAGCTGTCCATAGTTAGGGAACCTCTAAATGTGGGCAGTAAAGCTCATAGCTTGGTTGAGATCTTGTGTTTTAATTTTGTAATCAGATGTTATTGTATTGACATTCTGTTGTAGAAATGAACTGTGTCATTCAGTAACTACTTGGAGGCGTGACAGCAGTAGAAGCAAGAATCCATCAACGATAATGACTATAGTTACACTTGTTCTCAAGTTGTTTGTAAATGATAGACTTGAAGTGATCTGTGGAGTAGCCAGTTCCCACATCACGAATTTTTCAGAGGTAGAAAACCGCAGTGTGCGATTGACTTATTATGTCGAAGGTAAGAGTCACTAGACACTTCGGACTGTCGGACTGGTGCTGAACAATTCACAACAGCTCATTCGGCTATTCAAATTGCCTATCTTGTCTTTGTTGCATCATGCTACACAGCCGTAAAACTTTATTAACTTCAGAACGACAGAAATGGAAAACTATTCTCAATGCAAAATAGTGATTAGTACGACAACAGTGTACAAATGCTGGTCAAGTACGTATCCTATGGAGGCTCAGCATTGTGGGTAAATACTGCAGAGGGCGCTGTTTTATTCTGGGAAGTAGCTATTGTGGAGAATGTGCCTAACTGTACAAAATATTTTCATGCTTTGTCGCAATGTAGTTAAACCGAGCTGAGGGGCTGGAGACCAAAGTCAAGGGTCTAACAGTGTTCCCCTGTGACACTCAAATTCACGACCTTGAGTAAGGGAAGTGGACACTTGCTCCTCTGAGTCACACTGCCTCCTCCGATCTAACTGGAAAACTTCATAAATTATGCAAAAGTCTCAGCAATTTCGGACAACTAAAATGCCAAAATGATCCTTTCAAGGGCTTTTAACATTGGTTTGGAAATCACTCAACATACATTTCTTCAAAACGTTATCTGTTATAGCTATGACACTTGAACACAGAATAGCGTTAAAATAAAATTTCACTCATCCGCCTTCTTGCGTCTTAAATTGGTGAGATTTTACTATTAGGGGGGAGGCAAAAAATTTCAGTGAGAATCGAGTGTCTCTGTGTAATATGGGATGGCCTTATTCCCGATCATGATGGCTGAGTGGAAGCTGAATTCATCATCAGAGTGGTCTCCCCTGATGACTGAGAATTAATGGGAACTAAGATAAGAGGAAAGTTAGTAAGGTGGCAAAGCCATTCCGTAATTAGAATTTAGTCACCAGAATTATAGTTATTATCAATATTTTTGTTGTTTTGTAATTAGCTGTCACAATTACTTTTGTCTTGTACTGTATGTAACAATTAACTTGTTTTCATAATAAGTTTAAGTAGTCCGTTCATGTACTAGCTGGATAGTGAGTTTTCCTCCCCCACGAACTACAAATTTAAGACATTCCCGTTGACAGTGGTCTTGTCTCAAAAACAAAATTCTGTCGTACGAGCTGTCTTTTTCTTTCACATTGGATTTTTTTCTTGTCTGTGAACATGCTTCTTTTCACGGGCAACTCAGTTCTCAGTGGTCATATTAATGCATATGGTAACACTCCACCTACAGTACAAGACAAAAGTAATCGCAAAGAATGTTTTCCAGTCATGACTGTTAATGCTGTTTACATAAAGAATTGCTGGAAATAACTTTTAGGACTTATTTGAATCTACATGTATGCTGGAGCCAAACAAAACATGTGCTGAATGGAAGCAATGTACTGTTAGTCAGTCACAGGTTAGTGAATTGTCTTCATACTAGGGAACTTGAGGAATTGAAGTTTCTGTTGCAGCATTCGAAGACTCAGGTGTCAACATGTATCGGGATGGGCATTTGATAAGTTTACTGCAATTGGTACCGTGATTAGTGGGATAATTCACTGTGGCCCACCTTCTCCAACAACCCAATTCTGCTGTTTGTTTTTTTGCAAATCCTCTTTATTTTATATTTAATTACGAATATAAGCTTGCTAGTGTGTATGTTTTCAGTTGTTGAATAATGTGATAAATAATAAATTGTTGTTTTTTAAAACTTTGCTTATGGGGGACTGATATCTGATTGGAATTTTGTTAAAAAGTTTAACTTTTAGAGTTCTGGTGGTAAGCCAGAAATTCACCATACTGGGAAACAGATAAAGGGACACTATTTGAATACATGTATTGTATGCAGTCAAATGGTTTGGAAATACGTGTTTCATGATCAGTTTTCCTACATTCTATGTATTTGGTTGAAATTCATTAAAACGTTTTATAACTTAATTTTATTGGTGAATTTTTTTCATTTTTTTAATACAATGAAAGTGAGTGGAAAGTTATGGAACACTTGGCGTGCTCGAACCATGAAAAGTCGTTGGAGGCCAAGATTTCCCAATGAAGAACTCTCACCCATTGCATGTGAGGATAGATGGCACAACGAACGATTACTTCGTAACAACAGGATAGGATTTTCGAGCAGGACTCCGGGTATTAAAACGTGTAGACCATCTGAGTCGAGAGATCTTTACATGTCTCTGTGTCGAAGACTGCCCTTGATATTACGAAAATTGGTCTTGGCGTACAGGGCAATTATCGCATTAATAATAATTATAAAATATTAATAATAATAAACTTTATTAATAGAGCCTGATAAAATCCGGTACAGTTTAAAACATGCTTTAGCCATGGTGGTCTGCTCTGTGACAATTATTAACAGCGTACAACTGTTTTCAAATATCTTTTTCCGGAAATAAAAATTTTGTAAAATTCCAGTTTCTGACTTCGCCACTCTGCAGCCATTCAAAACTGAGCCACACGTGTACTTAACGATGTCATATTAGTCAAAATTAGAAAAGACACACTCCTTGCAAAATAACTTCCGCTTGCGGACAATATTTCGTTTGAGAAATGTCAGTCTGTAAGAAATCTTTAGAAAGGTTGCTGTTTTTATTAATTGTTGTTTCTTTTTGGATTTACGGCATCTTTTGAGTTTTTTCACAAACGAGCTCAGATAATGACCCCTTATGGAAAAGATGCATTTTAAAAACAACTTCGGACAGCGGTTTGTGGAAAACGGAATGTTAAACATGCGAATTCGATTGAAGTCATTAAAGTTGTTAGTGGGCTGACTGTAACTGAAGGAAATCCATTCACGCGACTTTGAAGTAAAATTCTTCCGCTACTATTTCTTAAAGTTGCATTTCGCCCCTTAGCTGTCATTGTCGAATTTACTGAAGCGGCTTCGGGGATCAAAACACTACCATGCTCACCGGAGCTTGTACCGATGGACGGCCGGCAACCACTGGACTCCATGAGTCACTTGCTGCGTACATGCGCCACTTTCATTTAGCCAGGCCCCAATCGGGTCTAAATGAGCGTTTCTTAAGGTTGCTGATGGTTTCTATGTTCATGCTGGTCACGGAAACAAAATCGTAGCACAGGAAGGACTAGAGTCAGGCCGATTTACCGAGAAAGATTTTATTTTTTAACTTATCTAACTTTACCTGGCAAAATGCAACAGATTTCATTTTCAAAGTGTCGTTGCAGGCTTCGAACTCGTATTTTGCAGGTTACAGGTAAAAAAATGATGATGCTGATCCGAGAAAAAAAGAATAGGCGCCGTCGTATCCCCGGGACCCCCGACCGGCAAGCCTGAAGGCGAGTCAACCGCTAAGTTTGGGTAGGGATCGTTTCCTAGCTAGGCTAGGCTTTCCGACCTGGGCAAAATGAAAAGTGCGACCTCTTTTTATTAAAACTAGAATTGTGTCCTACTGATAGTTGCATGCCAGCTTGGTCGGAAATGACTCACACCCGCGGACTCTGCTAGGCCATACAAGGGGAAAATGTTTGCCTTAATTCCAATCTCGGCAGTGTACTTTAGTCGTATCTGAGAAATGGAACGGGGAAAAGGGTAAATCATACGAAAAATATACCAAAAGACATAAATTTTGTCGCCTGTTTCAAAAAGCTTCAAAAACAAGCGGGACGATCATCCCGCCATGCAATTGACACCTACTTGAGGTAAGGAAAGCTTAAACTATTAAAGACTGATCGTGTTTATACGCATCTGAAAATAGTATCAAGTTTATTGGATTAACCGACATTACAAAACCCGACTTCAGTAGGCCAATCATGTTTTGAAAAACCACCAACGGTCAATGCTTCGTAGCCTACTGGCTGGGCCACAAAACTGATCCGTTTACTGCACCTGGGCTTTTCTGAATGGGTTCAGCTTTTGTTTCGGGTTTATGGAACAGAGATAGGAGTCAGTGATAACGGCGCTATCATATCCTTTTAGTACTTGCAGCCCACTTCAGACACTGTGGACTATAAAATAAAAACTAAATCTGTCCGCATTACGGCGTTTTCCCGTTGCTGGCAACTTGTTCGATTCTATATCCCAACAACAAGTTGGGGAAAATGACCCCTGTGACCAATATCTCACACGACTGATTAACTCCATTCTGGCATTCAGTTCATGGTTGCTGGAGGGCCAGCCGGCTCTCTTTTGTTCGATAATTGCTCTACCAATAAGATATCTTATCTGTAGCCTGACTGGGCAGTACTGTTAAAAATAAAAGTCAAATGGTGATCATGTTTAGTTTTTGAATAGGCACTGAGATCGCCCAAGTGCAACCAAAGTTAATTACGACAATCTATTCTTTCCGAAGGTAGGTCTAGCTACCAGTCTGAGTTTGACTGTTCACACGTGGTCTGTAATAAGCCTGGTAGATACATGTAATTGGCCTGCCTGTTGTCATCGACAAACACCGTGCAGTTGACAAAGAAGCTAGACCCGTGCCGCTCACAGCCCTCACCGGCTCTCCGAAAGTCACTGAACCGGAAAACGCCTTCATGCATCGAAAATTGAACGCTTTCGTTGTTAATGAACTGCATAAATCTGATGTAAAGAGAGCACACACCATTAGCAACTCAGCTGTATTTTGTACTTCGTCAAGAGGGGCCTATTATATAACGGCTTTTGCTGATCTAAAGCGGCGCACCATAGGGATGGGGGTCTATAGTGGTGCACCACAGGGGGGCTGCGCCTCCCATGTAGTTGTGCACACCAGCCGATTAATTACTGCTAAAGATGACTTCACGGCAATCATGAAAACAATGGCTAAAATAAGCGATATATCGTAATAGGACTAAAACGATCGGATTTTTTTCTAAGTGTTCATGCTTCTGATTGGTTAAAGTTTAGTCGTAGGTGACTTTTTACCCAAACAAATGCGATAAAAGATTATCTAAAATGGATGCTAAAAGTTTCGGTTTCGTCTGCCGCAGTCAGATGAATAGTTTTTAGGACTGCTTGTGAGTCGATGCCGGCGGGGGCCAATGCACGGGAAGTTCCACTCATGGTGTTGAAACAATGGACAGGATTGAGGTCTGCAGTAGCGTCAGTTTATTAACTGCTGTCGCCTGGAGTCGGTTGAACCCAAACGGGAGGCTTGCAACAGCTATTTCTTTGTTGATATGTCCCAAACTCTACTGTAACGACCGAGAAGTGATGAGGCGATTGACTTGATCATTGTCCACCACTGGTGCAGTATCAAGGAATATGAGAAGATTTCGATCATAGTAGTAGTAATAATCTTTATTTAAAAATCGGTGAGATTTAACAATGAAACGTTAGCACAAGTGCTATTATCCGACAAATTTAAATTCTACAAAATCATACAGAACTAAAATACCAGCTAATTCTACAGTACGGAGAATATACAGAAATTAAACATAAACATAAATATAAAAGTACACATACATGTTACGTGTAGACATCCGTATCAGTTTTCACACGAGCAGATCTCAGAGAAAAAATCATGAGCAAGAGTGGCAAATTCATTTAAGGCAGTACATTGTCTCATTACTGATGGCAATGAATTAAACAGCAAAGTACCCGTAAGTCATCGTTAAAGCGTTTCACATAGAGACAGTTTTCACCTCTCAGTGAGACCGTATCCAGACTCTCTAAATTCAAGCTTTCCTGAGAAAGGACAGGGTCCAATAATATGAACATTTTTGAATACTTCAATAGATAAACATTTCATCCGCCAACTAGTTAGAGAGCAGCTCCTAGCCTTATCTAAGAGTTGTGAGTAGCTTGACTCGCTGTCATTGAACACAAATTTTAAAGCACGGTGTTTTCCATTTTCACATAAATTTTCATTTAAAATTTTATCAAAATGTAGTTTCAATTGGTCTAGAATAAGTCGTTCAAAAACTTGGTTGACAGCAATTAGCACACTAACTTGTCCATAACAGGATTTATCCATTCGGTCCCCTTTCTTAAATACTGGGCTAACCTGACTTTTTTCAACATAGAGGGAGGTTATTTGTTGAATATGGGTGTTAGGGACTTGCATATTGCATGAGCGCAATACTTGAGGAATCTCGGATGTAATGAGTCATAACCCATCGATTTACTGCCCTTAAGCTTTCACAGGACGTCGTTTTCAGTGACAATTGAGAAGCTGAAGACCCTTTGAATCGATCCTTCTTCACTTTTGGAGAGAATCGAGGTGACACTCTGATGAGAAGTATAATCATTGTAAGAATTTACATTTGGAAACTGGGAACTGATTGATTCCACTGATTCAAAAAGTAACTATTAAAGATTTCAGCTACCTTATCAGAATCCGTGACAACTGGACTATTTTCATACAACGTTATCCAATTTCTGTCTGTTCCTTCACATAAAAAGGCTTAACATTGTCCCAGAAGTGCTTTGAATTGCACGAGTTTTTGATGTCACTCACTGTTTGGAAATACTGGCATATGGATTTTCTTTTCAATTTAGTGACTACTGAGATTTCGCTGGGATCTATAATTCTCCCAGTTTTCATCACTTCTGTATTTAAAGTAGCGGCGTCTGAGCAATCCCTTGACATTTATGGCTCTTAAGTTCGCCATTCATGGACAGGAAGCTTCCTTAGGACCTTGGTCTTCATTGGAGCATGAAAGTCAATTACCGTCTCAGGAGCTCATTATGAAACCATAAAGCATCATCAGTATCATCAAAAATGTTGGCTAGGCTACATGAAAGGGTGCTACCTCAAGCTCCCTATTGTAGTCATTATCATCACGATTTCATGGAGCGGTAAAAAAATTTTCCGGGTTGATATTGCGAAATTTGGACTTTGGCAATACCACCAACAACATGATGAAAACCACTTTCACCCGAATCATAATTCAAGATTCGAACTTGTCTTCTAGGTTTGTTAGTTAGGATAACACGTGGGTTCCTTGACAACACTTTTTAGACCATAGACATCCATGAAATCGTTTAGTGCATTATTACAAAGCATGTTCACATTCATATCTCCTATGAGAAAGATCGTGTCACTCTCTAGTTGGACTCTACTCAAGACAGTATCAATATATGTGAACACTGAGAGTCTGCGGTGGTTTATATATACATATGAAGAACGGCACTTATCTCTCTCTCTTAATGACAACTTCCAGAACAAGACATTCCACATTTCCGTGGGTACATTCCAGGTCTTGCCTTTGCTTATGTCCCAAATCACTTGACATAAGACAAAATACCACCACCCTGTCTACTTCTATCATTTCTATGTAGTAGGGCCTATATAGTTAGGGACAGTGAGAAAATTGTGCCGTCAGGCAAAGGACTCCCGCCGGCGTCAAGCTTTGTTTCAGAGAAAAAACTTAAATCTACATGAGAGATGAGAGATTCTGCAATTTCATCAAATTTTGAGGAAAATGATATTAAGGTGAGTGAAGATAAAGTTCTTTTCGTAATCCTTTCTCAACTGACGCCGTAGCAAGTTTGTGTGTGTTGCACTACATAACGCTAAACCCTCGTGAGAGACCGCCCCGAGTTGGCTGCTGGAGCAACTCGGGGCGGTCTGGGATCAAGCGGAAAAACCACAGGGTAAATCTGTGGTCGACGAATCTATTCGGTCGATTACATTTTATTGCCCGTGAAGCCGCTAAGGCCGGCTGCCTGAAGAAATATGACTCGCGCGTTTGTATTTTCGCCTTTTTCAATGACATGTAAAAGATTCATCAACAAATTCTTCGTATAATTCTGAAAACAAGCGTTTTCCTCCCACGAAAATCGATGAAGTTTTGGCCGAGATATTTCACTTTCAGTCCAGGCTAGCCCTGCACACTCAGAGAATCGTCACACAAGATTACTACGCGGTAATGCGGTTTCACTGTCAACAAAGGAAGACGTCAAAATCGACTT
>NMRA01000167.1:144961-159373 GCA_002633005.1 Phoronis australis
GTTGAGTAGTCAGAAAGTATACCACCGTATTTGGTGGCCTGTTTACGGTCGTATAAGTAGTTTCTAAACCAAAGGAGTTCGTTATCATTAACTCCATATGACTCTAGTTTCTGCAATAGGATACCATGGTCCACAGTGTCAAAGGCTTTCTTAAGGTCAACAAAGACAGCACCAGTTAGCTTCCCCTGATCCATATTATTAAAGATAAACTCAGTAGCATGAATATTTGTAGTAAGAGTGGAATGCAAGGGGCGGAAACCAGACTGTGCTGCCGAGAGAAGGGAATTTTGCTCCAGGAACTGGTGAAGCTGCTTTTGAACACACCTTTCAAGAATTTTGGACACTGCAGGGAGGACCGATATTGGTCTATAATTTTCGCAACTTGACTTTTCACCATCTTTAAAAACAGGAGTAACAACTGCCATCTTCCATTCTCTAGGAATTGTGGCCGTTTTTAAACTTAAATTCATGATGTTGGTAAGGGGCTCAGCTATTTGTTGAGACGCCAGTTTTAATAGTTTGGCATCAATGCTATCGATGCCACTGGCACTACTAGAGAAAATGAAAAGTGCGACCTCTTTTTATTAAAACTAGAATTGTGTCCTACTGATAGTTGCATGCCAGCTTGGTCGGAAATGACTCACACCCGCGGACTCTAGGCCATACAAAGGGAAAATGTTTGCCTTAATTCCAGTCTCTCGGCAGTGTACTTTAGTCGTATCTGAGAAATGGAACGGGGAAAAGGGTAAATCATACGGAAAATATACCAAAAGACATAAATTTTGTCGCCTGTTTCAAAAAGCTTCAAAAACAAGCGGGACGATCATCCCGCCATGCAATTGACACCTACTTGAAGTTAGGAAAGCTTAAACTATTAAAGACTGATCGTGTTCATACTCATCTGAAAATAGTATCAAGTTAATTGGATTAACCGACATTACAAAACCCGACTTCAGTAGGCCAATCATGTTTTGAAAAACCACCAACGGTCAATGCTTCGTAGCCTACTGGTTGGGCCACAAAACTGATCCGTTTACTGCACCTGGGCTTTTCTGAATGGGTTCAGCTTTTGTTTCGGGTTTATGGAACAGAGATAGGAGTCAGTGATAACGGCGCTATCATATCCTTTTAGTACTTGCAGCCCACTTCAGACACTGGTGGACTATAAAATAAAAACTTAATCTGTCCGCGCATTACGGCGTTTTCCCGTTGCTCCCAACTTGTTCGATTCTATATCCCAACAACAAGTTGGGAAGATGACCCCTGTAGCCAATATCTCACACGACTTATTAACTCCATTCTGGCATTCATGGTTGCCGGAGGGCCAGCTCTCTTTTGTTCGATAATTGCTCTGACTGGGCTGTGCTGTTAAAAATAAAAGTCAAATGGTGATCATGTTTAGTTTTTGAATCGGCACTGAGATCGCCCAAGTGCAACCAAAGTTACGACAATCTATTCTTTCCGAAAGTAGGTCTAGCTACCAGTCTTGAGTTTGACTGTTCACACGTGGTCTGTAATAAGCCAGGTAGATAATTAAATTGGCCTGCCTGTTGTCATCGACAAACACCGTGCAGTTGACAAAGAAGCTAGACCGTGACGCTCACAACCCTCTCCGAAAGTCACTGAACAGGAAAACGCCTTCATGCAGCGAAAATTGAACGCTTTCGTTGTTAATGAACTGCATAAATCTGATGTAAAGAGAGCGCACACCATTAGCAACTCAGCTGTATTTTGTACTTCGTCAAGAGGGGCCTATTATATAACGGCTTTTGCTGATCTAAAGCGGCGCACCATAGGGATGGGGGTCTATAGTGGTGCACCACAGGGGGGCTGCGCCTCCCATGTAGTTGTGCACACCAGCCGATTAATTACTGCTAGCGATGACTTCACGGCAATCATGAAAACAATGGCTAAAATAAGCGATATATCGTAATAGGACTAAAACGATGATTTTTTCTAAGTGTTCAATCGACATGCTTCTGATTGGTTAAAGTTTAGTCGTAGGTGACTTTTTACCCAAACAAATGCGATAAAAGATTATCTAAAATCAGATGCTAAAAGTTTCGGTTTCGTCTGCCGCAGTCAGATGAATAGTTTTTAGGACTACTTGTGAGTCGATGCCGGCGGGGGCCAATGCACGGGAAGTTCCACTCATGGTGTTGAATCAATGGACAGGATTGAGGTCTGCAGTAGCGTCAGTTTATCAACTGCTGTCGCCTGGAGTTGAACCCAAACGGGAGGCTTGCAACAGCTATTTCTTTGTTGATGTGTCCCAAACTCTACTGTAACGACCGAGAAGTGGTGAGGCGATTGACTTGATCATTGTCCACCACTGGTGAAGTATCAAGGAATATGAGAAGATTTCGATCATAGTAGTAGTAATAATCTTTATTTAAAAATCGGTGAGATTTAACAATGAAACGTTAGCACAAGTGCTGTTATCCGACAAATTTAAATTCTACAAAATCATACAGAACTAAAATACCAGCTAATTCTACAGTACGGAGAATATACAGAACTTAAACATAAATATAAATATAAATACAAAAGTACACATACAAGTTACGTGTAGACATCCGTATCTGTTTTCACAAGAGCAGATCTCAGAGAAAAAATCATGAGCAAGAGTGGCAAATTCATTTAAGGCAGTACGTTGTCTCATTACTGATGGCAATGAATTCCACAGCAAAGTACCCGTAAGTAATCGTATTATAAAAGCGTTTCACATAGAGACAGTTTTCACCTCTGAGACCGTATCCAGATTCTCTAAATTCAAGTTTTCCTGACAAAGGACAGGGTCCAATAATATGAACATTTTTAAATACTTCAATAGATAAGCATTTCATCCGCCATCTAGTTAGAGAGCAGCTCCTAGCCTTATCTAAGAGTTGTGAGTAGCTTGACTCGCTGTCCTTGAATACAGATTTTAAAGCACGGTGTTGTATCTTTTCCATTTTCACATAAATTTTCATTTAAAATTTCATCAAAATGTAGTTTCAATTGGTCTAGAATAAGTCGTTCAAAAACTTGTTGACAGCAATTAGCACACTAACTTGTCCATAACAGGATTTATCCATTCGGTCCCCTTTCTTAAATACTGGGCTAACCTGACTTTTTTCAACATAGAGGGAGGCTATACACTTGTTGAATATGGGTGTTAGGGACTTGCATATTGCATGAGCGCTTTACTTGAGGAATCTCGGATGTAATGAGTCATAACCCATCGATTTATTGCATGTAATGCCCTTAAGCTTACACGCAGGACGTCGTTTTCAGTGACAATTGAGAAGCTGAGGACCCTTTGAATCGATCCTTCTTCACTTTCGGAGAGAATCGAGGTGACACTCTGATGAGAAGTATAATCATTGTAAGAATTTACATTTGGAAACTGGGAACTGATTGATTTCACTGATTCAGGCAAAAAGTAACTATTAAAGATTTCAGCTACCTTATCAGCATCCGTGACAACTTGACCATTTTCATACAACGTTATCCCATTTCTGTCTGTTCCTTCACATAAAAAACGCTTAACATTGTCCCAGAAGAGCTTTGAATTGCACGAGTTTTTGATGTCACTGTTTGTTTGGAAATACTGGCATATGGAGTTTCTCTTCAATTAGTGACTAGATTTCGCTGGGATCTATAATTCTCCCAATTTTCAGCATTTCTGTATTTAAAGTAGCAGCGTCTGAGCAATCCCTTGACATTTATGGCTCTTCTAAGTTCGCCATTCATATAAGGGACAGGAAGCTTCCTTAGGACCTTGGTCTTCATTGGAGCATGAAAGTCAATTACCCCCTGAGGAGCTCATTATGAAACCACAAAGCATCATCAGTATCATCAAAAATGTTGGCTACATGAAAGGGTGCTACCTCAAGCTCCCTATTGTAGTCATTTATGACGATTTCATGGAGCGGTAAAAAAATTTTCTGGGTTGATGTTGCGAAATTTGGACTTTGGCAATACCACCAAGAACATGATGAAAACCACTTTCACCCGAATCATAATTCAAGATTCGAACTAGTCTTCTAGGTTTGTTAGTTAGGATAACATCTAGAAGAGAGGGTTGGCCCGGCCTTGAAACACGTGGGTTCCTTGACAACACTTTTTAGACCATCGGACATCCATGAAATCGTTTACTGCATTATTACAAAGCATGTTCACATTCATGTCTCCTATGAGAAAGATCGTGTCACTCTCTAGTTGGACTCTACTCAAGACAGTATCAATACATGTCAACAGATCTACATTTTTCAGTGCGGCAGTTTCAGTAGGCCCTATATATACATAATGAAGAACCACTTATCTCTCTTAATGACAACTTACAGGACAAGACATTCCACATTTCCGTGGGTACATTCCAGGTCTTGCCTTCGCTTATGTCCCACATCACCTCTGACAAAATACCACCACCATGTCTGCTTCTATCCGCTGTAGTATATAATGAAAAATTGTGCTGAGGCAAAGGACTCGTCAAGGTTTGTTTCAGAGAAAAACTTAAATCTACATGAGAGATGAGAGATTCTGCAACTTCATCAAATTTTGAGGAAAATGAATTGATATTAAGGTGAGTGAAAATAAAGTTCTGTTTGTAATCCTTTGTCAGTCAACGCCGTAACATTTGTGTGTGTGTTGCATTATCTCTACTCAGGGTCCCTAAAGAGTTTAAGGGGAGGTTTGTTATTGTGGATCTAGCTTATATCAAGCAAGAACATTGATAATACCATTCCATTTTTATACTCATTATCCATTTTTATGCATGCCCAAAAACTTATCGAAACTGAAAATTGCCGCCCATCCTAGCCATCTTTGTGCTAGCGGCACAACTACTCCGTGGGCTCATTGCTTCCCCACTTGGTGGCGCTAACACATTCCCGCATCTGGGAGGATACTGACCTAATGACCTACTTTTCAGGAAGTGACAAGGTGAGTTTCACTTGGGCGTTTCTGCTGTTGGTGTTTGAAGTTGCAGCTCTAGCCCTTTGTTTCTTCATTGCCGAGAGTAGTTTTTTGGTGATTATTGTCTCTTTTGACTGGTATTGTTTCGTTCCAATGACTGTCTTTGTAAAATAACTACCCGTGAGACTCAGAATTAGTTCTCAAGCTCTGCACATTTACCGGCTAAGAGTAGACTAAATCCATACTAAACTTTGTCACGTCTTTGCAGTTTTTGCTTACGCACCGCCATGCTAAAAATGCTGATAAATCCGCCACCGGATTCTCTAATAGTTTAAACGGTGCGTGTTAGCGGTCCCGCTTAACGCCTGGCGCTGTCTACAAATGGCATACGCGTCTGAAAATGTGTTGGCGTATCGCTGAACATTGCGTTCATCAGACATTCGCAGCCATTCGAGCGGTGCAGTACCGGACCTGGCTAGACAGTGACCACTGTCTCTAGCTGGCCCCTGTAAAGGCGGTGAAACTTCTATAGGAGCATCATACGACTGAAGCTTGAATTATTCCTCACAATGATTAAAACATCAAGGTCACCTTGTTATTAAAGTACTGTTGTGAAAGTGCTTCTGTGAATCATATATGAGCCTCTGTTAGCCACTCGCTAACGGGCAATTGCCTATTAGCTGAATGGTTAGCACGCTCGCCGGTTAAATCAGGGTCGCTGGTTCGATTCCTGAGGTCGGGCAATCACGGCTATTACGACAATTGGCATAGTCGGCAAACGGCTGATATACCAATGAAGCACTTCATAGACCCTGGGGCCTGAGACAGCACGGTTGTTGGTAGGGTACAGGCATAATGTAAGGTGCACGTGCAGGCATGATGTAAGGTGCATGTACAGGCATAATGTAAGGTGCACGTGCAGGCATAATGTAAGGTGCACGTGCAGGCAGGGTGTAAGGTACGTGTGCAGGCATGGTGTAAGGTACGTGTGCAGGCATAATGTAAGGTACACCTGGCTGTTGGCGCGCTTGTTGATAGGAAAGGGGGGAATGTTGTGAAAGTGCTTCCGGTGAATCATATATATGAGCCTCTGTTAGCCACTTGCTAACGGGCAATTGCCTATTAGCTGAATGGTTGGCACGCTCGCCGGTTAAATCGGGGTCGCTGGTTCGATTCCCGAGGTCGGACAATCACGGCTGTTATGACAGTACCTTTTAGTTACATAACTGCAGGGACTCCTTAGGAGGCCGTAGTTGATGTTTTTGAATAATTCCTTCCAACTCGAACAAATACTCCGACCCATAATGAAAGGTTTTCTTCCAGCTGTCCTTCGTTCAGTTGCCCAAATCGACAACTGGCCATTTTTACCCTGCACGCGGTCCTATTTTTACCACGCCCATCAGGAGCACACGCAGTGTTAAAGTTGCCCAGCGTGGTTTGCAGTTTGTAGATGTCAGGAAACAACATTTGGTAAAGGTAACCAATAGCAGCCATTAAAAATGGAAAAATGACCATTTTGGCAATTATTTTTCTATGATATAAGAGAATTACTGGGGTCCGTGGTTATTTGAGCTGCCTGACTTTCAGGATACGTCTAAACGCCAAGCAGCTGTGCATTTAGAGGGGGCCCAGATTCCATTTGGCAGTTGGGGGGTGCGAATGTCTGACGGGCAAAATCCTGCCTAATACTCTACCCTGGCCCCCCCTAACTCAAAATCCAGGACCCGCCCCTGCCAAGGTTCACAGACTATACTTTTATGATTGGGTACTGTCATCAGGTTTGAGCATGACGTCAATGTAAAATCAACTGACTGATGTTCCTTGGCTGTGGTTTATCGTGAACAGAAGCAGGATCTAATCTTAATCTTCTCTAAATCGGAAGTCGAAATTCGTTTTAGTACTTTCCATTCTACTTTTGTCTGAACTCAAGATAAGTATCTATTATTTTGTGCTCGAGTGCATCATGGTTTATGCAAATGAGTTACTAGTCCAAGTTCACATTTGGTGAATCTTAGATTCGAGCTCAAAACTTGAGTAAAAAGGTGAGATTTCAAGTTCAACCTCGGAACCTCGAGCCCTAAGGTTGAAGACTTTAGCATATATACACACTGATGTTGAGTTCACACAAAAGTAGAATGGAAAATACTGAACAATAATTTCAAGTTCAATCTCAACTAAAAAGATTTAACCCTGGCCCTGCATTTTTTGGGGGGATTCAAGAAAGGACACTCATAGTGGACGCTTTAATTAGTACTGCAGTTGATCAGCGGTTGACTTATGCATTGTCATGGGAGATGTTATGAATATTGAAGCGACTTAGTAATAAAACAGTGTGTAAAAATTTTAAGTCTTACTGTCTTATTTAGAACACAATGTGGCTGACAGGTGAAATTTTATTTTATAATTTTTTCCACTTAGCATATGCAGCACCAAATAAAATTTTCTTCTCCTAATTGATATCCTGTACCACGCCTACCATCGCCTGGTCAAAGTTTTTGAAAACTTGTTTGCATTCACAGCAACGTTAGAAGCCCAGCTATGAAAATGAAGGAAGAACAATTTTGGCTACTAATTTTGTTCGAAAAGGTTTTACCATGTGATACATGGAAACCAAAAATACTGTGTAAACTCTCAAGTGTCGACAAAAATAATTACCAAAATTGACCATTTTTCATTTTTCCAAGGCGTCTAACATTGTAATGATTGCCCACAATTTTCCAGAATCATTGTATTTTGGTAGCTATAGTATACCGTTGATCTTTAAAAATGATGTAGCATTTGTTTGGGGCTACTTTTCTTTCGTAAAAATAATTTCAAAATAAAAAAATAAAATTTGACCTGTTTGTCCTAAATTAGTGAGATTTTAGTGTATGTGTCATGGGGATGGATACTGTGACTTGAGTTGTTTTATATGTGAAGTGTGTTTAGTCTGTCATTTGTTGCATAGCAACAGTCAAGTGTTCACTGTTCACAATAGCATTAATCTTTGTCATAGCACATTTTATCTAGATAACTTGTGAAGTGCAGGTGACTAGTTGAAAATATCTTCATTCCATTTTATAAAAATCTTTTATTTAATTTGAACAAATGATATCAACACAGTAGGTTAGGTGGAGGGTTGCAGTACGAATACACAGTTTGTAAGGAAAGTGTACTTTAACGCATGTAAGTATATATATACAAGTAGATATAGATATATTACATGTAGATATATTAATCACATGATTAGATATAGATATAAATATATATCACGTGTTGTTTATACGTTTTCATTACATATTTCACAAGAATGCCAGCATGATTGTCCATAATCCTAGTATTTTTTCCCGTGTTTTTCAAGATCGACACTAGTCTTCTGTATCTCGATAGGCATTAATTTTCACATTCTCAAAAGTTTTTGTCTGAATGTCAATGGGTAATTCAGAGATAGAGGATTGATCACTTATCTTAACAACCTTGTGATAATAGATTATGCATTGTGATCAAATATGTGAAAATGCAACTTGCTTTGGTGTGCTGAAATCTCACAAATTTAGTTTGCAATTCAATCAATTTATTTTCTTCATTTGTTCCTTGAAGATAAGTTGCGCAAGATAAGACTTCATTGGTCTTTCAGTTCCATGCCGTAGCTGCCATTAAGTGTTTCGAGAAATTGTGGCCACTCACAACTCTGTCAGAAGCCTTTGACAAATCTTGAAATAACCAATTTTGGCAAAACTTTTTCTCCCAGTGACACGATTTTACTGTATCCAAGTTTTCTGTCTATCTAGGTATGGTCCTCGCCTAGGGAATGTTTCCAAAGAAAATTTTTTGAATACACACCCGAGGCTTCTGGAAATCGGGGTAGAGTTGAGTAACGCGAAAATTTCGCTAAAAAGCGAGATTACACGAGATATTTCCATGTATTTTAAATGAGGACACATGATTGATTTTTTTGGCTAGATTTTAGCGAGGTCCTAGCGTAGGTCCTAACATTACTGAACTCTACCCTCTGCTGTGAGATGAGGTGTCATTAATGTAACCTTGTGTGACAGTTGTTATCTACTAGTGACTGTTTTTTACCAGTCATTGACTTATGTTAAGTGTAACTACTGGTCTCCCTGAGAGTGCTGATGGTATCCACTCCCTCAGCAGACAATCGTCACCATAAGCTTGCGTGTGGCTTATCTTGTGTCATGAACAGATAATTTACTCTCGCTAATGCTGGCACAATGTACCAATTACGGTTATCACAGGTTATCATTCTTGTAGTGGGATGGTCAATGTCGCGTGCTTGTATGAGCTGATAGCTGAATCATGTGTTAACGACATCCTGTTTCATTTCAGTTGGGCCCGTCACAATTCATTGGAAAGAATCTGTTCTAAGTTGTCAGTAAGTTAAGTGACTGAGTGCTTGGTCTTCTTCTGTTGTCTTGTTTTTGTTGCAAAATTTACAGCTAATTTAGCAGTTTTGTATTATAAAATCGTGAATTGATTACTTTTGTAAAAATATGTCTCCTTTTTATTAATTATTTTCCGCATTATTTCCTTTGTGTGTGCTGAGGTCTAAGTGGGATCATGACATTCCCCCTATTTTAGTTGCCCTCCATTATTTAGGAGCGTTTAGACAATTGAGATAAAAACTCATAATTGGGCTATTTTGTGCGCTACCCAAGTCGATCTATTTATTACGTGGCATTAAAGGGTGGTCTATGATTCTCCACCGGAGGTAATAGGACTGTTCTCAGCTTATAGCTATAATTACGATAATTGCACTAGTGTCTTACATGCGTGTGTTTTGTGGACCCACAGAGTGTGGTGTTTGTCTGACTTTGTGGTATAATTTGGCTGCAAGTCTTCTTTCGTAAAAGCCTCATTAACATATGACTGTATTTTGACTTTGACGTTTTTACTTTAAGGTTATGTAAAATTTTATTGACAAGTCTGCGGGTGCAGCAAAATATCTACAAAACTGTTACTCGGAAGAATTGAATATTTTGTAAATTTAAAGCCTGTAGAACTTTATTCTGTAGCAATCTCTTGTTAATTGGTCACGTGACTGTCTTTTCAGTAAAATTTAATACGAAGGAAGGAACCAAAACAGTGCAGCAGTAGCATGATAATTTGATGAAATCTCACGAAAGTCATTTTTGATAGAGCCTCATGCAAAAGTAGAACATTTTGAAAATAATTTCACAAAGGATTTTTGGAGAACATAGTGCAAAATGCATTATATCTGAATATTTCACATGAATCTGTTAGCCATTTCTGAGATACGATGTTCTGAAGTAATCCAAATTTGAGCATTTTTTAGAGTCCTACATTGGCCGAACATTGATCACCAGCTTTTCTGTCTTTTAAAGTCATCTGTCTCTGGTGTGCTTAAGTCAGATGTCACATGTGGTGTCCCAAGGACATCGCAATGTTTGTTTCAATGACATAATGTCGTTTGGGACAACTTATGCTACATCTGACTCCAGATGATAGACAGAGGGTGACTAGATGAACCAGTGGATATTAAACTTGTCTGTAAAATTTGAAATCAAGTTGGGTGTGTTTAAGGGGATATTATTGGTTTTGTGGCCGAAATATGCAGTTTAGTGATTATTGTTGGAAAGGATTGACTTGCTGAACGTATTAGCTTTGACCAGGGCTATGAAATAACGCAATCCATTGTATTCTTGCAATTTTAATACAGAACGGGAATTCTGGCCATTGTCTGCCAGACATTGGATGAAATTGAGGCCGGTTACTTCACCAGTAGTTGAATATGCTTATTTTATAGTACTTTGGACTGAGATCTGTCGTGAGAGCATTTGGCTGCGACTTTGGAGGCTTCAGGTTTGAATCTGTGCCTGCGCTAATCTTAGAAAACATCTTTCGTCACTTAAACCCTTGGTTTGAGTGAACTTTTCTTGCTTGTTTCAGAAATGCAGAAAGCCAAAAAGTATGACTGGAAAGACAGCAACATGGCCCTGTTTGGCTCAGACATTGAGAAGAATGTCAAGCGTAAGTCACTCCAAAGAGTAGTGATAGGTCAATAATTATTTGATTATTCGTGTTATGCCCTCTAGAATGCCTTTGATGCTATTTAGCACGTAACATGTCAACCAAGGAAATTTTGTCAACTAACTCACCAAAAATGGCTATATTAGTTAAGTTGTTTTTTACTGGGTTGACATGTAATAAGTTTCCAGTATCAGCTTCAAGGTAATCTGCCTGGCCATTACATATTTTTAAAATTATTTTTCTTAGTATTAGTGGGACATTAGGAGGGCACTTCATTCATCAAGTTGTTATCCCTACTTTGTAAATTTTGAAAGAGGCTAGTTTATTTAGTGCGAGTTAGATGCATCAAACCTTTTGACGCTTTGATAGGAAATGAATTCTACCTGTAAAGCAGACGATTCAGCTGAGGCATCGTCAAGGAAACTAAAGTGCCTTTTTGTGCATGGCCACATGTTGATACTTTTGTATGTAGTAATGGTATCTGTCAACAGAAGACAGTAAAATCTCCAGTGTCAGCCAAAATCATGGTCAAAATTGATCTTTTTACAATTTTCAAAGACTAAACGGTGCCAATGCCCACATTGTCTCAAAACACTGAATTCTGATGGTAGCTAGAGCTATGGAACTTCAAAGTGGTAAAACATTTGGTTTGTGCTACTTTTCATTCATGAAAAATTGAAACTAAAATCTCACTTGTCAGCTATATTTTACCGTAGTGCCATTTTTACTAACTTCTTTCATATTGGTTGTCTGCTCTAGGCACGGCAGCTGAGAACGAGGCTGCGTGGTCGGGCTGTGGACAGGCTCCTGGTCTCAAGATTTGGCGCATCGTGGTAAGGCGATCAACTAGTATGTCTTAACAGGATTTTGTTTCATGAAAACTTAGTACACAATTACTATTTTTTGAAAAATGATTAATAATTCTCTGTTGAGCAAAAGTGCAAAGTCTCTGAGAATATAGACATAACTGCTGTAAGCTGAGAAGTTAATTGAACACATCACACCAGTTTTGTTAGAACGTACACCAATTTGAAAATGAGTCGCTTGTTGATGATTGAATCATAAAGTTTTTGTAACGCGACCGTGTACGCTTATGGGATATTTATAACATGGGAAACCATGTCATGTGAGATACTTGAGCTACTGAAACCCAAACTGAAATTGCTAACTTGATACTACTCCTACTCTTTTCTTACTAATGCCAGTTACTCATTGACAACGGCCACTCTTACAATCATCACAGCCCTGATGTTTGGCATGCGGGGGAGGGAAGCATTTGGTTTTATAATGGTTCTAATGTGTCAGAAATTCTCCAGTTTAGGACAGCAAATGTCTGACTCAGAGCTTGTACCAATTTTTACAAATAAGAATTATCCAGGAGCTGTGGTTGCTGGCTATTCAAATCCCAAATCCCAAAGTTAAGAAAATTATAGAGATTATCTAGGGTCTGTGCATGCTGGCTGTTCAAATCCGATGTCCCGAAGTTTTGAAAATTATGGACATTATCCAGGAGCTGTGGTTGTTCAATGGCTATTCAATTCCAAACAGGTAAGGTGCTTGGGAAATTACATGTAGCACCTAACCATCTTGAATTTTGGTGTCCCAACTTTTGGAGAATGTCCCATGTTTTGGAGGCTGTCTCAAACAGGAAGATGTTCACAGTAACACCATGACTGTTTCACTGCTTGTCATTCAATGTATTTCAGAACTTCAAAGTGACCGATTGGCCAGAAGACGAGTACGGACAGTTCTTCAGTGGAGATTCCTACATCATTCTAAATGTATGCATGCGTAGTCTCTAATAGGAAGCTGGGAAGTTTTTATGCAGGAAATCGTTATTGCTAACAGTTTTCACACTTACAGTGTTCCAGATGCCAATATTCTGTATAAGTTCCTAAAAATAATGCTTTAGTCAAATATTAGGTGATGCTCGCCAAATACTCCCAACTGAGATCTAGCCTAGCATGTTGGGCTAATTTTCATTGGATCAGTGTTGTTGAGATTGGTAGTGTGTGACACCGATGCCAAGACAGATAATCACTGACTGCTCAGATCAGCATCTGAAGCTTTTTTGTTACCAAGGCTTCAATTGAAGTTTAGTAATATTTTTGTGTGCTGAAGTGTTGATAACACATACTTGGATTTGCGATACAGTAAACAATACAATAAGACAAACTGTTAATTAGACAGCGGATGATTACTTAAATATTGATGTTTCAGACCTACAAACCCGACCCCAATGCTGAAGGCTTGGCATGGGATGTTCACTTCTGGATTGGCAAGTACAGTTCACAGGTATATAGTTGGGGCCATGTTTATTCTGGCGCTTTCAGAATCATAGCCAAGAGTCTCCCCGAGTTGTACCACCTCACTTGTACCACAGGCATATGTCAAGTGAACTGTCTCAAGTGAAAGATCGCTGAGCTGCAAGCTTACACCCAGACTTGAAAAGAAGACAACAACGAACTTGCAGCACCCGGTGCAAAAATGTTAAAGGTTCTGAGGAAAAATTGAATTTTTGTTGGGTACTTTATGAATTTGGTCACTCAGGAAGATCTTGGTAATGATATGACAGGCCCATGTTTTGGCTGCATGATGGTGGTGTGTGGAACTGCATAGAGTATTTGACTTGTTATGCTTCTTATCTCCAGTTCCCCCATGAGCTGTCAGGGGTGGACCCAGGAATGAGTTGGGGGGGGGGGGGNATACATGAAACATGGGCAAAATCGTCTCCTACAGGCAAAACTCGACTACCTGTGGCTTCATCTGCACTATGCAAGACTGATATTGGGTGTATGTGTAAAAAGGTCCTCCTTGACCACCAATAGTTAAATTTTTAAATCAGTTTTGACTACAATAATTGGGAAAATGTTAGGAGGGTCATGGCCCCATTGGCCCCCTCTAAATCCGCCTCTGGGGGCATCTTTATTCAAACAAGGCAACATTCTTTATGGGTACAGAGGTCATTAAAACATTAAGATAAGAGTTCTGAGTGTGCTATTTCATTGCACAAGCCAAGGCAACCCATTGCGTGAGGAGTGCGCACTGTGTGGTTACTAAGTTTCATCTCTGTTTCCCAATCCCCAGTCATACTAGGATTTTCTGTAGATAAGCCCACCCTATGAAATGCCCATGGGCGTTTATTTGGAAAATTATGCGTTTATTTGGTGTTGCAACTGATGGTGTCAAACGTCCAGATAGGGCGACATTTATTGGAAAAATTTCCTCTTAAAAGCCCACTCAGCATCCACTTCTAGCCACAAATTCAGTTTTGTGAAGCATTTATCATTCATAAAAAGTGTTGGCGAATTATGTATTTATTAACTTAAAATTAAAGATCACAGTTATATTTAAAAAATTGCTGATATTTTCATATCAGCCGAGGCTTTGACTTTATGTTTACACGCCCCCCTTTTCTGAATAAACGCCCGGGCATTTATTTGGTGTTACTGATACGCCTGAAAATTTTCATTTTCGGAATACATGCCCATGGGCTTATCTACGGAAAATCCCAGTACGAAAAGT
>NMRA01000167.1:161689-175986 GCA_002633005.1 Phoronis australis
GTGGTGGCGGGCAAGGTCACATATGTTTGCACTGAGCTTGGTTCACATTTTTTTTTTGAGCTGTTATATCTGGGATTGATACATTCATGAAACATGGGCAAAATTGTCTCCTACAGGCAAAACTCGACTACCTGTGGCTTCATCTGCACTATGCAAGACTGATATTGGGTGTATACGTAAAAAGGTACTCCTTGACCACCAACAGTTAAATTTTTATATCGGTTTTGACTACAATAATTGGGAAAATGTTAGGAGGGCCATGGCCCCATTGGCCCCCCTCTAAATCCGCCTCTGGGGGCATCTTTATTCAAACAAGGCAACATTCTTTATGGGTACAGAGATCATTAAAACATTAAGACAAGAGTTCTGAGTGACTATGTTATTCCATTACACAAGCCAAGGAAAGCCATTGCGTGAGGAGTGCGCACTGTGTGATTACTAACATTCAACTCTGTTTCCCAATCCCCAGTCATACTGGGATTTTCTGTAGATAAGCCCACCCTGTGAAGTGCCCATGGGCGTTTATTTGGAAAATTATGTGTTTATTTGGTGTTGCAACTGATGGTGTCAAACGTCCAGATAGGGAGACATTTATTGGAAAAATTTCCTCTTAAAAGTCCACTCAGCATCCACTTTTAGCCACAAATTCAGTTTTGTGAAGCATTTATCATTCATAAAAACGAACTAAGTGTTGGTGAATTATGTATTTATTAAGTTAAACTTAAAATTAAAGATCACAGTTATATTTAAAAAATTGCTGATATTTTCATACCAGCCGAGGCTTTGACTTTACGTTTACATGCCCCCCTTTTCTGAATAAACGCCCGGGCATTTATTTGGTGTTACTGATACGCCTGAATATTTTCATTTTCGGAATACATGCCCATGGGTTTATCTACGGAAAATCCCAGTACGAAAAGTTCGTGGTTTCCGCTGTTCACTGCAAAAGTTCATTCATATTCACAAGTTTGGATGTGGCCTGTAACACTTGACGCATAAAATATTTTGTGCCACGACTTCATTCAAAGTAAGACATATCTCATTTCCAGAAATGTGGGAGATTCCAGGGACGTTCGCTGTTTGTTTTTGCTTTATTTGTTATTTATCACCAGTTTGGTTGTCTCCATTACTGACTGCTTGCTGTTACCTGAGTGACAACCTGACCTCCCCTTTAACAGGATGAATATGGTACGGCTGCGTATAAAACAGTTGAACTGGACACCTACCTGAATGATGGACCAGTCCAACATAGAGAGGTCATGGGTTATGAGTCCACCCTGTTCAAGACATACTTCCCGAATGGCATCTCGTAAGATTTTCTGTTTCCACCCCAGCATAATATTCTTTTGCTTAATGTGTTGACTTTGTATTATCAACTCATTCTTTTATGTTCCCTGTGTGGTCAGTTTACACGTGACTGTAAAATGTCAAGCTGTTTGTACAAGTGCAACCTCTGTGATGTCAAATTTGACACCATAAACACCAACCTAGAAGAGAGCACCACCCCAGCAGAACATGTAATGGCAATCGAACTGTGTTACAAGAACCCTCACACACAATAGGCGTTTTGAAATTGATATACATGGATAATGAAAGTGGTTCTTTATGAACCTGCACTAGTCATACAGCTGTCCCATTTGGACTGTGTAACTAAACACAGCTGAGCGAAGGCTTTATGGTCTTGGCTGAAGACAGTTGTTTTACTACCTCCCTATGGGCTTGAATAGCCAAGCCCAGAATGGTCTTAAACCACATAATTTTTTTTCTAGCTTTGAAGTTGCCATTTTTAATTTGTGCTCCGTATAAATTTATAGTGGTGTATGTTGTTGTATTGAGCAAATTTCGTGAACATTTAGTGCCCGTCTTTTATGTCACTAACCATTAATTACAACTGTGAGCAGCACATCCCCAAAATCGTTAGTCACATGCACTGGCTCTCAGTTTTCAATGATCCTGTCTCGTTGTTAGTTTGCTGGAAGGTGGCGCTGAGTCTGGCTTTAAGAAGGTCAAGCCCGAAGAATATCGACCTCGGTTGCTGCAGTACACAAGAGACGCAACTAAGAAAGTCACTGTGAAAGAGGTGAGACATAGTATGCTCAATGGTGATCTAACATAATTCCTCTCATTATTCATTCTTAGACACTTTTGACTAGGTCATTTGTGTATTAGAGATTTTCTTGAAAGCATATCATTTTAACATTTAGTTATGACTCAAGGGTTAGAATTGACTTGTCGCCAGTATATTGAGTGACAGCTTAACTGACCAATCAGAACGCAGCATTCTTGACACTATTCGTGTCCAAGCTGCCATTTTACCCGACAAACAACACGTTGCCAGGTTACAGTAATGTTGGCTTGTCGACATTTCGTAAGGGGGCGGAGCTTGCGATAGGTCAATTCTCATCTAAACTTAAATGCTCAAGTTAGTAGCTACAACCCTCTATTCGGCTGTCTACAGGATAGCTTCTTGTTGTAAATAGATTGCCTCTGCTTTACAACTAACCTATGACCTGCAGTTCACTGTATCCAGTTCTTTACCTGTTTAGCACACTATGTGGCAGACAAGTGACACTGTATTTTGTCGAGTTCCTTCAGAAAAATAAACATGATTGCAGAAAATTTTAGTCTATAACTAGCTTAGTCTGTACTGTTTAGATGTCATAAAACAATGTATGGTGAGGTTTTGACTGTTTGTAGTACGAAAAAAATCAGCCTTTAAAATATGGAAAATGGCAGTTTCATCAATTTTATATGATTGTGCGAAATAAGTAGAGAATTACCACTGTTTTTTAACTGCTTCAGGTACCACGTAAGGCTACGTCGCTGTTCTCTGGTGATGTGTTCATCCTTGACAAAGGCCTGACGATTTACCAGTGGAACGGTACTGAGTGTCAAAAGGAAGAAAAGTTCAAGGTGGGTATTCTGGTCGTTCTTCTACAGTTGTTTAAGCCAAGTTCAGTGGTGTTTAGGTCAAGTCAAAACTACAGTAACTGTTGTACTAGAATAAGTAATCAGACAAAATACCGTCCGATTTTGTCCAATTTGGTGAGACAGTGCGTCTCAATGGTTTGAGCTCTGGATTCCCGTTTGGGAAACCCACTGGCATGTACTTAGAAGTGTCCTTATTAATAGAAAAACGAAAATTAAGAAAAGCCTGAAGGGCCTTACAGAAAATGTTTAATAAGGAAAAAACAAAATCCACTTAAACTTGTTCTGAATAATACTCATGGAACAAAATTGCGTTTCTGAGAATACACACCTGACCGCTGGTTACGGAGAATAGTTCAGATCTATAAATTATTTCTTGACTGTGATGCGCTCGTAGGTACCCCAAGTCCATAAGACGGCTTAACGCAATATATTATTTTGCTGTCTGTAGTTTTTGCTATGCTTTTTCTCCCAATAGGCCATGCAGTTTGTGCAGCAGCTTGTGAGTGAGAGAAATGGCCGGCCAAAACATGAAGCTCTCGAGGAGGCAGACACCGCAAAAAGTGTAGGTTGAGAGAAGAACTTGAAATATTGTTTATTAAGTATTCTGAACAGAATGTGATCATGGTACTTCTTCAGTGTCGTTATGTAAAGACGCAGCTTATGAAATCCAAAGAGTGATATGACAAGTCAAACTCCACATTATTTCTAACAGATCTGTATCACATTGTATCATAAACCTTGTATCACTTGACGTGGGATAATGTCTCAATACCCAGTTTAGGGCTGAATTGTCTGGTACGATGATGGGCACAATGGATGCATGGTATGATACCATCACATTTATGTTGTGTTGTTTTGCGAACATTTATCAAAAAGTCTTCAATGCCTATGTTGCTCTGTGGCAGGGCTCGACACTAAAGGGTAGCCTAACGGCCTGACAGCAGGTTACTTTTGTTCTCAGGCAAGTTAAATCTCAAAGTAGCTTGCCAAAGTGCTCGTCGATTTCAACTGTGAATTATTGTGTATCCATATGTAATGGCACGTAACGCAACTTGCAAACTTCTAAGCACTTTTTGACTTTGAAGGCATCATTATTCAATAATTTGGACAAGTAAGTTTTTCTTTAGGCAAATGGAATTTTCGGTGGACTTGCCTAGCTCAGAAGTTAACAAAAAAGTTAGTGTTAAGCCCTGCTCATGGTGGCTCGCAACTGAAGGGGCATCGACTCTTGTCTCGGTAGTGCTCAGGTGTGCCCCTGAGCAAGGCACATAACAATAGTTGGCATTACACTGTAACATAGTAAATTTCAACCTTCACAGAATTTTTTGCAAAATACATACAGTGTTAGGAATTCTTTTAAGGCATAAGTATCCATTAAGTACTGCCTTGCATTTCCCATCTGGATTAGAATAGGCATTTACCATGATGGCGCCTGGATTTATGTGGTATGAGGGTTGCTTTTGTTTGGAAATTAGGGAACAGAGATGTGTGTCTGATAACCACTCCCTGTTTCTTGCAACATTATTTCTCTACGTGTTTAGACACTGCGGACTGTAAAAAGTAAATCCAACAAGCTTGCTAAACTCGGGAAATTAGTAAAATACTAGAAAAGATTATGCAATTTGTATTTGGTCTTTATCAGGGGAATTTCTACAAATTTCAGCACGACTTTTACGAAAGTTTGAATGATGATGAAGCAGCAGAACCTGATGACGGTGACGCTATTGAGAACTACAGCAAACGGCCTAAGAAGATGTTCAGGTAGCTGTCGCCCAGCTTGGAGGAGAACTTCACATTCAAAGACTTGTTTTAGGATGAAACATAGTTTTGGTCTTAAGTTTTAAAGCTAAAAACTGGTATTGGTTGAGCGAGTGAGATTTCGGACTAATGTGCCGTTCACACCAAGGTGGTTATAACTTTTAAATCCGATTTAAAATTTATAACATAGTATGAACACTTTAAAACTAGTTTTTAAAGTTATAAAAAGTAGTGTGGTAATATAACCCTCTGTGACGGTGGTTTAGTGAGAGGTTATAACCTGTGTAATTCGGTGTAAACACAGCAGTTGTAAAAGTTACAACTCTGTAGGTGGCGCTGCTGTCAAATCTCTTTGGAAACTAACTTGGATGTATCTGAAAGCAATAGCACTGATGACTAATGGCTAAAACCACAAACTAGAATTACAACATTTAACTGTGAGTGTGAACATATACAGTTATTGAAGGAGTTACAGCGTTTTAAGTTGATCTGGACACAGCTTGAATTTAAATAAATGTCTCTATTGTCTTAACATTTTGGCCTTGGAATTGGGTAACTGTCTGCTTAATGGATTGAATTTTGCAGACGGACAGTAAATTATGGTGTAATGTACTCACAATAGACCGTTTGAAAATGACATGCAAGATCAGTGAAAGTAGTTCCTTTTGAACACTTCTCTTAGTCATCACAGCTGTCCCAGTTGGACTGTGTAACTAACCACAACTTATCAAAGGGTTTTTGGTCCTGGTTGAGAAGGCAATTGTTTTATTACTCCCTATAGATAGCTGAATAGCCTAGCCTGGAATGATTGGCCAGAATTGACTTAGTGTTGAATGTAAAGTGTTCTCTTCTTACAAGTCATTACAGAACTATCAGCATATTGATTGGGGGTTCATCAAATCTGTTTAGCCAGGGCTGAGAAGACTTGATAACATACAGCTAATACCAGTGGCGGATTTTGGGGGCCCAAACCCCTCCCCTTGGCCGCCAACAAAAAGATGAATTGTAAAAATGACACGGCAATAGATTTTGTCATTTATTATAATGCGGCTAATCGTGGGTGTGAATGCTTGTGTGTGGGTGTGTGCGTGCGTGCGTGTGTGTGCGCGTGTGTGTGTGGGTAAGTGGGTGGGTGAGCGAGCGGGCAAGCGCATGTGTGTTGGGGGTATGCAGATGTCACAAAATCGATAGATGTTGGACCCCTTGGCTCATGAGAGCTTAGATCCAACACTGAACACCATTTGTGATTAGTACACAACACCCTTCGTCTTTTCCAGCTGTAACAAAGGGCTGGTTGTGAATAGACAGCCATGGGTTTTACACTATACTGTTAAAGTGTCAAGAGGCTTACCAAAGAATGTCTCTCTCAAAGTCTGCATTACTGGCCTAAGAATCATCATGCTGACTAAGAAGTAGCATGAACAAGCAATTTATGATATTGATATTTATTTAGAAAAATATGAAGACTTTATAGTTGCTATGGACCCACCCTCTCTCAAGAAATTTTTGGTTCGGGCCAGTTACTGACCGCATTTTGTCATTTGAATTCAAATGTCACAGTCATGTGTGCACCCAGCCTTTAATATGGGGTGGGGCTCGAATCTCGGACAAAGTGCACCTTTTGCTAACAAAAAACAGGAGGACTAAAAGAAAAAACGGGGTGCCACCTTCAGGTCTGTGAATTGTGCATCTGCGCCTTTTTAGTGGACTTCTGTCTCGTTTTCTCGGACTTTATGTTTCTCTGAGGCGGACCTTTTTACCCACTTCGCCAAATGGGGGGGCTCGTTTGAGCCCCCCCCTGAGCCCCCCCTGGGTGCGCGCATGACATTGAGACTTCAAATAGCAGCTGTAAACCCACCTTATATCAAAAAGAACAAATACTTTTGATTAAACCATCACTTACATTTATGAAGTTGATGTTAAACTGTTCCTTTATAATCAAAAAAGGTGTGATTTAAGGTTTTGGAAAGAACTGACAGGTCATTATTCCTTGAGATCATGCCCTTCAAGTTGATTTGTCGCGCCGTGTCTATTTGGTGAGCATGGTCTCTAGCAACAACGAACCATCAGTTTTCTTAAGGTACACAGAAATCAATTCTCATCTGAGTAAGATACAAGTTGAGATGATCAGTTTTATAGCATAAGTTGTCTAAATCAAAAGTTGGTTTCTTCAAACAAAATTTGGGTGTATTGTCACTTTAAGGGATAGGTAGACCAATTGAAAAAGTTTTGTTTTTGACATTTTTATGTAGGTTGTGTTCTCGTTATCACATTATGCACTTCTCTGTCCTTTCAGGCTGTCGGATGCCAGCGGTAAGATGGAGTTCCAGTTGGTGAAAGAGGGGAAAATCAGTCGTGATGACCTGGATTCTAAGGTGAATTGACACACCTGGCCAGTAGGGGGAGTGAGTTACATAACTCAGTGCACCTTGTACTTCCTGTTGTTCAATTGCTGCTGATGTATAATTAAGTGGAGAAAACAATAGATTTCACTGTTTTGTTTTCAGGACCTACTGCTAGGTGAAAATTTAAGTCAACACCAATTAAAATTGTGAACTGATGCACAAATTTCTGTTACACCATACCTTGCCAACACTATAGGGAGGCAGCTGGCTGGGCTGTCAACAGTCAACAGATACAATTTTGTGACATAATGAGGTGTTGTAAAGGATTGCATGGATGACGAAGCAACCCAAGTGACAGGACTGAATTCAATGGTGTTCACATAATTAGCAAACTCCAATTGCTGGAGGATCACCATCCCATGTTCAATTTTTACCTGTACTTGGTTCCTCATGTTAAGCACTGGTCAAAGGTAACAACCTCAAAACATCTGTCACAACCAGCAATCGTTCCCAAAATGCACTTTCTGGCCTTAAAACAATAGGTTATTGTCCGTTAAATGAATCCTGTCAACTGTAAGATTTTCCATTTGTGCAGGACGCGTTTATCATTGATGCTGGTACAGAAGTGATTGTTTGGGTTGGAAGTCAGGCCTCCAAGAATGAAAAACTGAGGGGACTGGAATATGCCCACGTAAGTAGTAGTAGGACATACCTCATGAACTTGTAGACACATGTATTTGCAGTGCACTCCTTTTCGGTGTCTAAGATTTTTACTGTTAGTCAAATGGATTGCAACTGTTCTGACAGTACTTTTCAGGGAGCTTTTTCGTCATCAGTAGCAAAGTTTTGAAGTTGCCATTATTTGCAAGATGCTAGTGCTGCCAGGCTCCACGACCAAAGTTTCCTAGGCGCAACAAATGGACCAACTGCGTCACCGGAAATTTGAAAGGTTACATGAACCATGCCATTGCAATTAGTCAATGTTGCAGTCCAGTTCAGTGGTTGGCGATTCCAGTTTTTCCTTTTCCATTTTATTCGCTATTTTTGCTGTAGACCCAAGTGACGAGATTCACTCAGTAAAGGGCCGCATGTCACTTCTTTCTCTGGCCATAAACCTTCTGTTAGGGTCATACATACTAGACATTCTGTGTTATAATGACAAGTCTTGTTAACATTCAGGAAAGGAGTGTGTGATAAGTGCCGAGGCATGAAATTCGTATTTGACCTCATTGATTGTTGATATATACAGTAAATCCTCCATGTATTCGGAGGGCTCATAAACTTCAGACTCAGAAATTGATGCAAAACGTTGATTTTTCAGTTCTTGAAAGTCGGACAGCATTGTTTGTTGTGTCTTAGGATTTATATTATTTTCTGATGTAAACATGACTTTTACAACCATTGTGGTACTTGAATGGGATAGTTAACTTATCAAGTAAGACTGGGAAGGGTCTATGTTCATATTCTGGCTTGTTAGTCAGTTGCCAATTTTACTAAAACCTATAGGCAGGTTTTGATGATATTTCTAGGAATGGATGGAATTTAGCAAAGTATTGATAAATCGACTGATTTGACAATTTAAAGGTGCCATTAAAACGAAAACAATCGAAAAAGCAGCATTTAGTTGATGTCGGTGGAGACTGTACTTTGCTGAACTGTACTAATAAATTCAATCAATTTTCAGGTATCCGACATGAGAACAGCAACGTAACACTTTAATTGTGGATATAAAAAGGGCTCTAGTTTAGTTGTCTAATAGAGAATCTATGTTGGTCTGGCTTACTTCGATTAATATAAAGATCCTTAATTGCTATTGTCAATTAATGTCTTGCCCTGTAGAGTCAACACCTGGGTGAATGCGTACATGTACAGCTTGTGACATTGCCAATCAGGGTCCTTATCGCCCTACTTGCGTTCTTGTTTCAGAACTACATCAAGGAGTCAGATGCCAACTTTCTCCCTGTCACTGTTGTTAAGGAGAATCAAGTGTCCAAAGCCCTTGACGACGCTTTTCATAAGCCACGCAAAGGCCAAAAATGCACTTTGTTGTAACCATGACATTATAACTCTGCCCGTGAGAATGGTCTCACGATTTCGATCTGATGCTCTGAGATAGAATGCATTCTGTTTTTGGTTTTTGCCTGAAACTAACAAGAGGCTTGGTTGTTTTTGATCAGTGAAAATTTTATTTTTGATTTTCAAAAGTCCTTTAAAGCAATGAAAATAGGCCCTGATTTAGTTTGACACTGTTAGCGGAAAACAAAAAGGTGACATGTTTATCTTCACCACTCAAGCGAAGTTTTTTACTCCTCCTAGAGAAAAAGTCAAGCTGTTTATGGTTTTATCTCAGGAAATGTGAATGCTACTGAATACTAGAAATAATTGAATTTTACTGCTTCAGAGATACTGATCAGATCAGCTGAGCCTTTTTGGTCTAACCATGACATTTTTCAGTTTCTAGACTATTTTGTGTTTTTACTTTTGTACCTTGGTCCATGGATGCTTCCAAATGACTTCTCCGTCCCTCGACTGTTTTTAATTTTAACCTAAAAATGGTTATCTCTTGTCTACTATATGAATGTATGAACCTGCCATGACCGCCTGGTGACTACCCATCAAACTACAAGTCTCAATGTTTTACGTAATCAAAAAAAAATGGAAACCCAAACCATGTCTCTCTTTATTACAATATAACTATCACAAAAAAACGAACGCAAATCTTGATTTTTATGTTAAGTTGGTTTACGAAAAAGATTATTAGCATTTCACTGAACAAAATTTTTTAATAGTCAAATTTTTTGATAGTTCACTTTATTTATGCAGCTGGTTCTACTTTGGAGGGAAAACTGAAACACGAGGGGCTGTTTGCAAGCAAAACGTTGTTTACATTAATTTCACAGATAACATAACTTAACCACTTCAATTGTGTTTGGTTCACTGGTCATTTACACTATTTTATTTGCTCAACATCTGTAGTGTTACTGTTAACAACAGTTGTTGTTTGATGTGCTAACCAGTCTGCTTTCAAGAGTGTGGCTTCTGCACTGACATATGTTTGTTGTGCAATTATTTTTGATATGGGACTTCTTTTTCAGTGTGGTTGTGGTTGTGGCTGTGTGTAGTGCATTTGTCTGTCAGCATACACGTTTTGTACCGTACTCAGAAGTAGTACTGGTTAGAACCATCGCTATTTAGTTTAGTTTGACTTGTGCTAGTTGCTTAATGTACCTAGCCGTAGCTGCTTTTGATATTAGTGTTGAAGTAAGGATTCACCAGCAATTTTTGCGGTTCAGCAGGGTTTTTATATTTTGACGCTTGACATTTTTCGTGTCGTCACTTAATGTGCAGCATGATTTTTTAAAGGCTGTAGACGGGCGCATTGATTCACTAACGGAGTGACTTGTGTTTCAGAGCTACATTATGGAGTCGGATGCTAACTTTTTGCCTGTCTCGGTTGTACGTGAACACCACATTTCCAAGGTTTTGGATGATGCATTTGACTAGCCCTCAGTCAGCCGCCAAACCCTGTATTGCCTGGCCAACCTGATCAAGATGTAGTTAGCTGCACTGTTGAAATTAACGGCTTACGCCCGATGTGCTTGCATGTATTATAATTCTGCGCATAACCATATTAGATATTAGCCTAACCCGGGACCTGTTCTGTAAGGCAAGATGAAATTTGGAGAGTAGATGGTGAGATATACACTTGGCTTGTGATGCATGGCCGATACCTCGCAAAGACTTGTGAAGGTTTGTGTGATTTTGCAACACTAACAACAAAGTTTGCCTTACGGAACGAAGTCCCACTATTAACCAGCTTATCCTAACCTGTTTATTACTGGTAGTTTTTAATCATTGTTTTTGCGCTGTTATTGATCAGTTCAAGGACTTGCATGTGTTTTGGGATCTGAAGGAGATAAATAGTAATGCTAATAAACATGGATAGGTCTTGCAAACATCCCCTTTACGCAGGAAAGAAGGATCGATTTGAATTTCTCCAATGCCACAAGGTCAACTGGATGGTTTCTATCCACATTCCTTTCACAATATGGAGATAGTTATCAATAGAATTCGCTAGGTCACATGAAAAATAGGTAATTACCTTTTCTTATCAGATCATATCTAAATTATGCTGTGCCTGAAATAAATTAGCATAAAACTGGCCCTGGTCTAGTCTGATCCTTCAAAGGGATTTTTCAGGACATAAATAGTTTTATTAGGTCAAAAAAGCATATTTATTCTATGTAAATCAGTTGCCAGATTTCTGGCCTTGTGTGTTTTTTACTTTGTCTTGTAATCGTTTTGTATTGGGACAAATAAGTCGTGCTAATGAAATTATGACTTGACAAGATACTTTTTATCTACCAGATTTGTGCCTTGAGAATTTGTTGGTGTTATTTAGAAGAGACAAAAGATTTTCAGAGGATATTTATCATTGCTTGGATGTCTATTGGCGTTTCCAGATTGTATTCTGCATTGAATGTGTTATTGTTCGCTACTGTATGTCCTGTCTTTCATTTATTTCTCACGTATAAGCTGGTTACATATATACACAATTATTATCGGTGTTTGACATGCCAGGTATAAAGGTGGAATATAATGTTTTGCATGTAAACTTCCCATTTAACGCCTGGGATTGTGGGTAATGCGAATAAATGTTACTTAAATCCGCTGTCACCGGATTTTGTTTTATTTACAAGCTTGATGTTTAGCAGGCCTGTAGAAAACATTCTTTTTCGTTAGAGACTGTGTTTGTTTGCGGCGATTTTTGTTGACGGCAATTACCAAACCCGGGCCGTTGTACAGTTACTTTCAAGCTAGGACCAATATCAGCTTTCAAGCCATAACTTCTGTGCGTCTGTTCTCCGGTATCTGAATTGAGCATCCGGGTATTTAATAATTAACAATAAGCCCGTACGTGTGTGCCACTTGTGTTCCAATATCTGCAATGAGACCCGCGGACAAGACCGGCGGTTCGTCAAGTTCATTATTAGGGTGGATCCAGGATTTTGAGTTGGGGTGGGGGGCAGGGCATAGGAACAACCAGAATCTTGCTGTGACATGCGCGCGTCCAGCCTAAAATGTTGGGGTTGCAGGGGTCTCGAATTTTTTGTTTGTGGACCTCATTACTCGGTACGGGTAAAAGGCCGGGGTTTGTTCAAGGCCTAGTGTGCACTCGCTTCCGGCCGAGCCTCCTGGGTGCGCGCATATGCTAGTCAGCAATTCGCACCCGCGAAGTAACGAATGGTATATGGGAGAATTTTAGGGGGCTGTGGTAGTGGCGGATTTAGGGGGGCCATGGCCCCCCTAAAATTCTACCTCTGACTAGCACATGCGCGCAACCAAGGGGACTTGGGGGGTGAATAAACATTTCATAGGCCCTGAAACCTTGTTTACCGTTTTTTTGTTTTTTTATTTTTTTAGTCAACAGGTCCGCAAACCCAGACTTCGAGATCCCTGCAATGCCCACAATTAGGCTGGGCGCGCGCATCTGTCGAAATTCTGGTTATTCCTGTGCCCTGGCTCCCTAACTCAAAATCCTGGATCCACCCCTGTATGGCCCCCTTGGCCCCCTAAATCCGCCAATAGTTCGCGACTGGAAATGTGTGACATAACGTCTTTCGCGATCATATGCACCACGTCTGGCTACAGGGATGAAATGGAGATCGAGTATAACTATGAAAAGGTTTTGTATAACACACTTGATTTGATTGGCAGGCGATAATTACAGGCGATGAAAAAGGGAAACCAAACTAGCGTTGGAAAAAGTGAAACCTAACAATAGGTTATAACAGTTAGGCCAACAGTTCCTGCTCAATCTAAAAAATCCAGCATCCGAGGAAAACGCATGATTAGCGTCAGCTACAGATCCTTTAACAAAATGCCGCTAAACTCGAATGCACTAGTCATCGTGACCAAAAACCGTAACAATTGCCGGCCGGTCGATCGCTGCGCTATTCATCTATGCAAGTGCTTAGCCACAGGAATAAACCGGTTTGCTGACAGAAACCAAATCACAGCTAGAGGCGAAAGATATACTACCACCTATAAAGAAAATAAACTACGTGATAAGTAAATGAGACACAAGAAGCAATGGCAATAATGATGCACGACATCAACACACGATCTAGGGTTCTGCATGAGGTGGAGTTTACTTGACAACCAGTGGCGTATGATTCCAAGTCCTTGAATTACCCATAGCAAAGATCGACTTGAACTTCATTCAGATGCGAAATCCACTCAAACAGGAGTGTGCCGTAGTTGTTGGTATAGTACGCTACGAGTGTTCCAAGCTCGTTGAAAAACCATCTTTCTGATTTCGTTTGCAACGAATGTGTGTGGGACTGAAATTTTGGAAAGCGACCCGGCGCTGTGTTTACATTTTCGTACCACCTGAGAGGACCCGTCTCCCCGATTGTCTAGTAGGAATTGCTTTTAAACATTTATTAGCGTGCGTGTTGGTTGGAAAGATCTGTTCCGTGCCTGCTCGCAGGATTGCGGTGGAAGATACTGCCAAACATAACAATTTAGTCACAAACAGGCGGGAGTTAAGGTTGAAATAAATGAAAACGTGCATTTATGCGCAGCTGATTTAAATCGGTTGACCCGGCGTCCTTGATGTCGGCGTCAGACTCCAGTGCCAATAGGAGCTGAATGAGGCTAATTTGTGTTTTGGTTCATATTTTGTGGTTGGACCATTTGATTTAATTTTCTTCTTAACTCTGCGATCGAGTTGCCTAACGTACTAATATTGCACGGCCAATGGAGGTCATTAATTTCTTCAACGGCCGGGAAAATTTACGGCCGTTTGTTTCATTTCAGTTCGTGACGATTTCGACTTGACTTGAAATTATCAGACGGTCCCAGTTAAGCCAGTATGGCTCAGGCTTGTGTAGCCTCCCAAAGAACGGAAAAACTCAGTGGAGTAGGTCTGGTTTGGTGGAAATGTCTAGAACTAAGAGGCGCGGTGGTGATTGCCGCGAATGGTATTCGGTTGGTCTTAGGTGTTCCGTGTAGCTTCTGCTCTGTTTCATCCACACCTGGAAGTCTCGCTATTCTGAAAGCAGAGTAAGCACAGGTACACTGCAGACAAGTGGGAGATAAAAAAAATGATTGGGAATGACGCGTTTCAGCCTAAATTTCTGAATTCTAGGTGGCAAGAGCGCTTGGAATCTTGTCTCCATTCTAGGAAAGGGGTAGTCGTGATTTTGGGAAAAATACATAGGCGAATTTAGGGGGGGCAGGGGGCCCGTCCCCCCCCCC
>NMRA01000167.1:176068-199996 GCA_002633005.1 Phoronis australis
GTTTTAGTGTTTGTGGGGGGGGGGGGAGCTCAGATCTAATTTCAAGTGTCAAATTCGGAACACGGCGCAATCGGAACTATGGCTAAGTATAGGCGTTCTCCCGCGATATCCCAGGCGACCACCGGCAGTGGCGCTGGGCACAACGACTCCGTTTCCGTCGTCTGCTCCACTGTGCAATGAAGAAAATGACTTCATTTTTTAAAGAAAATGGAATCTGAGTGATGATGAAAAAACAGAAGCTGCTGGTAAGATGTCAATTTTAATCGAAGCCTTAGTGAATCACTCAGAAACTCATAATTCTCTCTTTGTCAAACCTTAACTTAAGACGATTTCCAAAGCATTCGCGTCATTATTGCCAACACAAAAAACGGATTTGATCTTTTGGGCAATTGAAGACTATTTTAAATACAACAAATTTGTTACGAACTGATTGCACAAAATATAAAACATGTAATAAGCATTACAAAAGAAGGAGATTTCGCGTGCAAACGCCTGTGAACCACAAACAAGTAGGTCTCTTAGATCAAGATGTTCGTTAAATCGTGGTGGTGCAGTGATAAAGCACGCGCACTTTATCCGCCAGATTGTGACTACGAGTCTGTCTTACTAGCAGTTTTTCCTGTTTGACAATGCGTGCGTGTTTTTTTTTTTTGCCTTTTTTCTTTGATAATTCTTCGGGAATCAAGGAAAATGCTTGATTTTTAGAGAAAAAAGCAGAAAAATTTCCTGGGCGGGAGGAGGGTTTGCCCCCCTCCCGACCTACCTTCATTCGGTGCTATTCGCATCAACAATCGTGCTTTGAGCAAATGTTTACAGATAAAATGTTGGGCTCCCTTTGTGATATCCTAGATCCGCCACTGAAATAACAAACTCGTATTCTTGGTCACTTTTTGGCAGCTGGGATTTTCCGGGAGACATACCAAGGCAAAAACATGATTTTAGTGGAAAACTCTGCAAGTTATGCATTTTGCCAGGTGTTTTAAGACAGAAAGGTAGTAAGGACTTATGTTGAGCGAGTTAGGTATTTCTACAACATCAGTCAATCAGATTGTGGTCTGAGCCCAAATTTCCACCGAAAGAAGTCCATAGTCACTTGCACGTCATCATTGAGTGACGTCATCGTATAACAATCGCTCACTGGAAACTTGCCATCATGCCGCTGTGGAATCCTTTTGCTTGGAGAAAGCACCGCTCAGGTTTGTTCACGGTGTTATAAACACGTCATTGTTATTCTGACATTAACATGATTGTAAACTTTTAAAACCTATGCACCTACATACTGAGGGTAGGCCTACAAGTCCGATGTCGGCCATTGTCTCAAAAAATCTTGGTTCTTGGAAATTTTCATCGTGGACACATAGCAAATTGTTTGGTTCTGGCAGTCAAAGTTGTAATAACTAAGTGGAAGCTGCAGACAACCATAAAGACACTGCCGCAAATGTAAGAGACACTAGGCCTACTCACTAGCCGGCATCGCTGATCAATGCGGCGATCATCAACAAACCAGTCACGAAGACAAAGAAGTTCAAACCCATTGTTACGACCACATTTGTATGGGTGTAATATACGAATGTAAAATACCCCCCTATGTCTATCCATTATCAGACCCCCACTGAAAACATGGATTCGCACCAGCCTCTACAAAATGGTGCGTTTGCTACCCGGGAACTCTCATGTTTAAAATAGCCTTACTACCATGACGACCGTGATAAAAACGCGACCGTTGCTAAGGGTGACATGCTAATGACTACGAAAAACGTGACCATGAAATCCATGGTCAGCTCGTATATTTTGATAGCAATTAAATTGCAACCGGGCTTTTTAACGTATACCGTGTAGCAAAGAATCCGGGATACAATGACCTTAGTGGCCAACATAGGCCTACCAAAATACTCACTTAAAAGTGCTCTTTGCATATCTGTTTGCCGCGGGTGACGTCAATATTCTCTCCAGAGACAATTGGCACAGTGAACTTTCTGCTAAATATCTATTCCTTGCTCATATGAAGGCTTTTAGTCAAAGACACATTTAATGCTGAATTCGACTCAACAATGTACGCAGTATAATCAGAACAAATTGGATTATTTTCCAGGTGTTGTTCCTCGCATACAGGACTTCAACAAACGATTTGACAGCCTCAGCAACAAGCAGCGAAACACAAGCCTTGCTCGAATAAGCAGTAAGTAAAGAAATAGAGAGGAAGGAAAAGCGAGGGATAGGGTGAAGTGTATGGGGAGGGAGAGAGAGAGGGAAAAGATGAAGTACATGAAGAGGGGGAGAGGGAGGGGAGAGGAAAAAACAGTGTTAATTGAAAGTATCCAAGGCATCTACATGAACTCCATGGCAGACTCCCTACATAAACATCTTTCTGAAAACTCTATGGGTTCAATATGTTAATTTTATACTATTGTGTCGCGAGGCAGAAACAATCAGTTAACAGAAAGAAATTACTTCATTTTCGTCGGAGTTTGGCTATACTACTGTCCAGTTTCCCCCAACGAGAATGAAAAAATAGGTCCCAAAAGTTTAGTACCGCGGAAGAAGCAATTTTCAGGCGATCTACGTTGGCAGTTGATCAGGTCATGTATAAAATGTCAACATTCAGTGTGTGAAATCACAACGAGAATTGGAAGAAAATAAATCAACGTAACAGGAAAGCAGTTTCTATCATATTTGATTTTGTGTAACATTCAGAGAATTTACTTCCATTTTATTTCAGATTCTGTTTTCTAATATGGTTTCTAGTATAGTTTACTCTCATAATTGAATCGAACATAAAGTGAGCCACAAATTCCTTAAGTACAGCTAGGAGTCTTATAACTATAAAACATCATAGACAGTACAGGATATCTTATCCTAAATTTATTGAAACTTCAATTGGAGCTCGTCCCCACGTTTCTCGGCATTACGTAGACATTTACCATTTTTTTCTCAAGGTACGTGATCTCGGGAAATGTTCTAAATACTATCTCTTCAGTGACAGTATCGTATTTAAGTGTAAATGGTTTGAGTCTAAAAAAAGGTCTCGTACGAGAAGAAAGCGTATGATATCCAAATATTTATACCCTGAGATCGTGTGTACATTGTGCGCTTTCGCCAAGCAAGTTTCACTACTCATAATTCCCCAACTTCTCCCCGCCCCCTTTCGGAAGACTGTCATTTTTGTTTTCGATACCTTCACACGTAGCTTCCGCAAATTACAATGCTCTACTTTCAAAGGCTAGTGAGGTCACGTGCTTTGCTTGCTCATGGCGCGCGCTATACGATGATCACTTGCGGTACCTCGCCAAAATGAGCTTCACTGAACGTAGCATTGGACAACGCCATAGCGCGTATTGGTGCTCACGTCGAGTCATTAATTCATTTCAAATGTCGGTAATAAAGTTTTGATAAGTTAAGAATTTTAATTGCTTCCTTGATATTTAGTCTTTCAATTGGATATGAATTTGATTGAGTTATTGTTTTGCTTTTAGAGAAGCTTGGCGTACAGTTGAACTGCGAGGAGCCTATAAAGGAAATTGTGTTTCGCGGTGAGCATATTTCTAATTTAATCTTCGGCAACGACAACAAAACCCTACTGAGTCGAATTCACAGCCAGTTTCTCCGCTAAGGATTATTTAACAAATATGATTCTTCCTCATTAGGTCAGAATTCTCGTGGTTCGAGATGCCAAACTTTCCTTACAGCCCTCAGTCAGTGAGCTAAAGCGTTAGCAACGCTTTCCGATTTAGCAGACTGTCTTAGGAATTTTCACACTGGCTCCAAATGTTTAGCTTTGACGTAGGAGTCAATCACGACAGTGCTCATCTTATGTTCAGGCAATATGTCTAACACTTCACAACCACAAAACAACCATTTACTCAATAAGGCGTGACCTAGTCCGAGTGATATTACTGTTGAGCTTAAACAACCCTATAAAGTAATGGCAAGTCAAGATGCAGCCGATTTTCAGTTCGACGTTACATTTTAGATGACGAAGTTGAAATCAACCCGCTGCCAGTATCTCCAAGAAGTTTTCTTCAGAACCCAACACTTCATCCTTCTGATAACGGTGCTGGAGCTTCGGTACGTCCTGTCACGTCATCACCAACGTCACTTGAAAAAGTAATCATTGAAGACATGTTTGAAAAATCAAGGCAGACAAGAAGAGAACGGTCTTTCGTCAACCATGAAACGCCACTGAATCAACTAAAACTTCAGAAAAGGAAATGTCGTCTTGCAACGACTCGTTTGCGATCTCAGTTATTCTACAAAGGGAATAGACTCCAAAAAGCGAAGAAAGACATCATGACATTAACAAGAAAGAATGAAGAACTTGTCGCTATGACACACTCCATATCAAAGGACTGGTGGAAAGCCATAACTAAGGATCATCGAGGCAAATCTGTAAGTGAGGTGACTTGTCTTTTTCTAGTTAAATGTAGTTACCTCAAGTTTTGACTCAAAGTATCAATACTTCATTAACACTGGCTCATATATGCGGTGCTAACTTTGTTTCGTTCTCTGAACCCGGGGATCACTAATATTGATAACGTGCCCGCAGGGGTCTACCAAAATTGCTGAGATTGAACACCCTGTAGCGGGTGCCAGGCCTGCTAATTCTTAGCCCATTTAGCGTGGTATATTTTTCTGGAGGAATACGGCCAGTGCGCCTCTTGCGAGGCTGAGGACAATGCAGTTGGCCTTTTGCAGTGACGAAATGGAAATTGATGGGCCTATTGTACCCCGCATCGGTCCCGCAAAACTTGCTAAAAAGTACCGCCTACCCGCAATCTTTGGTACACGCCTTCGGACACCTTATCAATATGAGTGATCCCTCGGGACTCTGAACAACGCTGCTGTGTGTTTTGTATCCATAAGTTCTTTCCAAATCTCAGCATCAAAGTTTAGGTATCTCAGTTGTCCAGAAAACCAGCGACCTGTGCAGCATTTGAGACTTGTACTCTGTTCTTAGGTTAGCTATAAATGCACATCAGAAAAAACAGTCCAGAACTAGTTTTACGCTATTTGTAGATCTTACCGCCTTTTAGCAAATAACATTTCATTTTGTATGAGTTCTCTGTACCCATGGGCAATTACGACTTCAGCACATCCGAAAGTTAATTTACTTCTATCCTTAGAAGGGCCATTGGTCGCCATTAACGAGGAGACGTCTTTCGTAGTAAACATTGGCTACTCTTGATTGTTTTAGATATTGTTGAGAAGCGCCAGTGGTCGAAAACGCTTAGAGAAAATCCTCCGTGACCCCTTGCCCATACTAACAGACGCTTGCTCAGGTGACAAAACCACACAGATATATTCTTGTCTCTATCGTCACTTGAAATGTGATGGCGATAATGTTAAGAACACTCTCCAAGGAGGTACTCAAAATCAAGAGGATGAAACCAAGAAAGAGTATCCTAATGTAGGCGATACCGCGTGCAATTCAATAATGAAGCGAAACACCCCAAGAACTTCCAAGAGTACCAAACAAGTTAAATTCAACTTGCAGGAGCGCATTTCACACTGGAAAGCGCTGCGAAAGGACAATGGGAAGATGTCAGCGAAAGCAAAAAGTATTTCCAAACATGAGTGTCCTAAAGATATTCCAAATGCAAATTACACTGTGACAGATCTTGTTAGAGATATGATCAGTAACAACTTCACAAACAATAACAAAAGTCTAATTCCTTTAAGACAGCACCAAAAGCAGGGTTTTTGTATAAACCAAATAGAGAGGAAGTTCAAACCAGAAGATATAAAGACATATGAGGAAGCTGGTGTCCAAGTTACTGTGGAAACCAACGACTTCACATGTGGCATCGAAAGTGTGCTCTGGGAAGATGGAGACTTGAATGCATTTCTTTGTGAGGTTCTGACCAACGCAGTTATAGCGGTAGAGTGTGAGAGGGCCATAAAGCAACACATGGGTTCCACAACCAATAGCGACAACTGTCGGACAGGCCTTACCACTGGCACAGTGGACGGCATTGATGCAAGGTACAGCAAACCTCTTACATCAATTGAAGGTGACAAAGGAAGTAGCAAAAGCACGTCATCGAAACAGCCAAACGAACCAGTTAATGAAAAGTCAAGTTCAACGTCTGCGAAAGAAGAGAAAAAAGGCGGTAACAAAGGCAAAAAACACGTGAGCATTGCTGTTAGTGCTCCATTGAAACGTGAATGTAATGCGCCTCGAAAAGGCGTTTGTTCTGATACCTTTAGCCAAGACAACCAAGAAGCATGCAACCAAGAAAAGTCTTCCATGGTGACATCAAAAACAAAGATTAAGGTAGCAACCAAGAAACGCGTTAAAGTAGAATCTATCGATCAGACAACCCAAACCGACAGTGTTTCAAGCGGAAATAACATAAGCAGGCTGGCTTTAAGACGAAAGCGAAACCTTTGCAAGTCTGGTAAGATTACAGTGTCTGTTCAGACGGAGTCAAAACTACACAGGCATACGAAGGAATGTTGTCTAGCAAGCAGGCAGTATCTGATGTGTAAAAGCTGTATAAATTCGTGGGTATTCATAGAAAGCTCATACTTCTTGCCCCCAAAACCAAAGCAACCTTCTAACCGCACCATTCGATCAACGTCGTCTGCTATGTCAACACAAACCTCTTACTCAAGTTCATCACGAGACACCGGGATGTTGTCAACTCGAAGTGATCCTCGGCTCACTCGACTTTTTAAACGCACCTCTCGCATACCTTTGTTATCAAGACCAGGAGCCGTTAAGGAAGCATCGTCGGCTCTCAAAAAGAGGAATAACCCTCCCTCGGGCAACAGTTACAATAAATCAGGTCACACTGGCAACATCGCAACGGATATGGACAGGACGAAATTTGTTCCTGACATGCATAACCATATAAGCGGAGAATCTCCCGAAGCGTTGGAAAAACTAGAGCTTCACAAAGACACGCAAGAGAAGACGATATCTCCTGATGCCGAACAGTCTTTCAATGTGGAAGCCTTAGTGGCAGATGAAAAAAGTTCATTTAAAGATATCCAAAGACACGAAAGAAGAGAAGAAATTTCTGTAGGTCCCGGAAGTAGACATTATCTCTCGAGCGGTGAAGACCAAAGTCAATTAACATCAGAGACAGCAGATAAACCTAGTAGTGCATCGGAGAGCTCATTCTGTAAATCTTCTGTCAGCAGCGAGCCAGTTCAACAGCAAAGTTTCTTCGACAAATTGTTGTCTAAATTACCTCTTCTGAATTTGTTTGAGCCGCACGGAAGTATTTGTGAAACAAAAGAAAGAGAGGCGTCACCTCCCAGTCCAAAATTATTAGAGAGAAAGTCTTCTAAGATACCACTCCTGGTTCATCCAAACGCAGTTCCCATCAAGATGCTTCAGCAGGAACACACAGTCTGTTCGCGCATGCGCAGAAGACCATGTTCCATCCTTGACGCCCTAGAATACACCGACGACTCGTTGCTCCAGGGAATTTGTCGAACAACTCGCCTGCTAGCAAAATTTGACTCTGAGCCTGTTATGCCTCCCGATGACGATAGCTTCAGCATATCACCGCTCATGTGTGGCGTTAGGTATGATCTATTTTAACTTATTAACATATATTAACTTCCGCGAGGTCTCATCAGTGTTTAAAACGAGGCAATACCCTGCAAGTGTTTGATTTATTCATTAAATAGTTTGACAGCAGCCCGTCTTGTAAGCAGTAGTTATACACGACAGTGTTGTGGAGTGGCAGCTTTTAATCGTACTCTCTCCAACTCTCTGTGTATTCTCAATCCTCCAGAGAACAACTGCCATGTTGGCACGCGAGTGCGTGGTGACATTTTATGACGTTCTATGTCATTTTATTTCTGCCTGGTCTCAAAATATTGCCATCATTTTATACATTTTTGTCATGTCTGTTGTTCTCTGAAGGATCGATGAATTTACCAAGAGCTCGAAAGAGTATACATGAAAGCTGGCTAGCTCAGTCAATAACTGCTTTCCAATCGGGTCTTCTAACAAAAGCACTCTGCTATTGAAAGTTTCTAAACCGATCAGAGTGACTAGCACGTGATGGCTGTGCTGAAAAACCGCACACCAAGAACAGCAGCTTACGTGTTATGATACATTATAATCGTGTGGCTAAAGTAATGGTTTTACAGGTATTTCGCTAGGGAGATGTTATATAGTTAGCCAGCCACCTAGCTGTATGATGACTATCGTCGAAATATATATACTTAGTATACAACTTTGAACGAAGACTAATATATAGTGTGTCCAAAATACAGTAAAAATAGATACCAGAAAGTCTCTGGTTGTTAATGACGTTTTTTTGTACTTCTCATTCGTCTAGTGCTTCCTTTACTGAAATTAAACATATCTGGCCCCAGGAATCAAAAAATAAATATTAAATTTGTTTTTACGGCCTTGGCACGCCAGGTTTTTTGAGAAAATCATGGATATCCGTGCTAAAGTTGGCGTTTAGCTCTTAAACATGAAAAAATTTCTTCAAACATGTACGAGTCAGCCGTGACTATTTTTCCACGTGTATGAAGAGCAAAATAAATGAATTAATTGTATTTTTTGCAGAGAGAATGACCTCATGGACGACAAAGAACTGATGGACGACTTTGAAATTATGGAACAGATTATAACCGGTCACTGACCATCAGCTGAACGTGTGACGTCATTCAGCTGTCGTCTGCCTGATGTCGTTGAGTGGCAAACGACGAAATAGTTCCTCTCTTCTCTTTGGAAAAAAAACCAAGAAATCAAGAAGAATCGTTGTATTTCGCATTTGCAGTTTTCACAATGAAATGTAATTATTTTGACAACGCCTACTCGAGATTAAACGTGACGTTCGCTACAAAACTTCTTCCGGTTTGAGTCGTTGTGATCTGATGGTTAATAATAAGATTGATGTAGGCTTACTAAGTCATAGCCCAAATATAGCATAATCAAAAAGCGAACGACAATAACCTCTCTTGAGCTGTCAAAATAGTTGTGGCATGGCTTGTACGTTCTAGTGTGACAAGCATGATTGGTTACGCTTCTCTATCTCTCTCCTCCCTCCCTCTCTTTTTCCTTCCACCCTCCTCTCTATGTCTCTCTCCATAGTGAAGCATTCCGGCTGTCTTTTGTCTCGCAGGTCAATGGGGGATTTAAATTATTTTCGCCACCATGGCCGCTAGGAGCACGGTACCTTCGTCCCGACTTCCAGCGCGCAATCTACTTCGTGCAAGCCGAGAATATAAGCAAGTTCTTTCTTGCCTGCATTGACTTCCTTATTTGGAAAGCCACGTGAGTTGACTACCCTGATTGGTGTCGTCACTTTTACATTGAAAAAGACTGTAGAGAATACATGATGAAAAAACTTTGCTTGTTCTAAGTATCCTATAAGCAGTATAATATGATGTATCGTCTGTAGGTCAAGGTTCATATTAGTGCTGCGCATTTACACCAGCCTCGTGTAACTGAATAGTGAACTTGTAAAGGGGTTCTTGTTCGAGTGGACATCAACGTGGAATTAAAAGTACATGACCAGAGCGAACAGGGGATGAGTCTGTCCTTGGGAGGTACAAACTTCATTACAAAAATCAATGACGTCATTTTTATGACCAAGCATGAGCACAAAAGATCAGAGCTATCTATAGTCTCTGGTACTAGTCCGTGAGCGTGATCGTTCCGTTCGCCATCTTCCCGTGTATTTGCTGAGCAATGTGATTGCTTATATCATTGTTTTTTCGCAAATTACATGTCGATATCTAAATGACAGTTGTCGAAAGCTGGTGTAGCGAATTGAGCACGAATTTTGAAAAAAAAATAGTCTTTTAAGGATTTATTTACGGTTGAGTCTTGGTGTTTCTAACAATTACCTCCGTCGGCCGCGTCGGGTCTTTTGCATCCGTATCGATCGTTTGCGAAGAAAATTACAGAAATGAGTGAAATTTTTAAACTTCTCAACAGCTACCTGAAAAACATAAAACAAATCGAGTGAATCCGGCCATCATTTGGTTGTTGCTAAATTAAGTTCATAAGAACACTAACAAAGAACAATCCTGTTGTATGATTTGTAAACACGTCGCTAGAACATGGGATGCAGAATAGATCTTTGATGCGTTTCATTGGCTAGTATTTTCAACTTCTTTTGGAATTGTTCGCTGGGATGCGCCGAAGGAAGTTACGGACCTCGACATAATACGTGATTCAACGATGTTTCCGCCAATTCTTGAACGATCAACTTACGTTGTGGTGGAAGAACATAATTTATTCATGTTCGACATACATGCATTACATGTATGTCTCGATAATGATAGGTGCGTTGCAAGCTCCGTTTCCAGAGATAAAAAGGATACCGTATATAAGCGAGATAAAGGTCATTTATTATGACTTATAACGGTACAGAATGAGTGCAAAATAATAAATAAACATGAAATAATAATCTCTGGAAAGATGGGCAATAAAAAGCGCAGCACTCAGGTAAGAGGAACGACCGAGAAAAAAAGGGGAGGGTGGTAGTGGGTGGGAAAAAATGAAGATAGCTTAAACTCAAACGTAACTGCTCCTAAAGCGAAGGAATGTAATTACTGAGAACAAAGGTTAACCCTAAGAAAAAAATCTTGAAAGGTTTGTTCAAAAGCAGCTTCACCAGTTCCTGGAGCAAAATTCCCTTCTCTCTGCAGCACAGTCTGGTTTCCGCCCGTTGCATTCCACTCTTACTACAAACATTCATGCTACTGAGTTTATCTTTAATAATATGGATCAGGGGAGGCTTACTGGTGCTGTCTTTGTTGACCTTAAGAAAGCCTTTGACACTGTGGACCATGGTATCCTATTGCAGAAACTAGAGTCTTATGGAGATAATGACAACGAACTCCTTTGGTTTAGAAACTACTTATACGACCGTAAACAGGCCATCAAATACGGTAGTATACTTTCTGACTACTCAACCGTAATCACGGGAGTACCTCAGGGTTCCATTTTGGGCCCTCTATTATTCACTATTTTTGTTAAAGACCTCCCTACTGTCCTCCACAACAGTGTCCCAGTTTTATACGCTGATGACACTGCAATTATGTCCACAGCTGGATCAGTAAAAGAACTCGAAACTTCTCTCAACGATGAGCTAGCCCTTTTCCTTGACTGGCTGATTCAAAATAAACTCACTCTTAACGTAAGTAAAACCAAGTCGATGCTGTTTGTAACCCACCAGAAATTAAAACAACAAAAACTATCCCTTTCTATCAACGGTTCTCCCATCGAGAATGATGACAAGTTTAAGTACTTGGGCCATATTTTAGATCCCAATCTTAAATTTAATATGCACATAGATCATATCACAAAGAAATTGTCAAAGAAAATCGGTGTACTTAAACGTCTAGGCAAATTTCTTAATGTCAGTACTCTTAAGACCCTTTACCATTCTATTATTCAGCCTCATATTGATTATTGTTTACCGGTTTGGGGGCACACTAGTGACACACTTGTCAGCAAAGTCCAAGTAAGCCAAAATAGAGCCAAGGCTATCCTGGGTACTAGAATTAGGGACACTAGGGTTGACGACTGGGATTTATGAAAGTAAGACAAAGAAATAAATATCTCTCTGCCTGTTGTATGTACAGATGTATCAATGGCTTGGCTCCACCATATCTCAGCAGTAAATTCAATAGCAGTCAGGATGTATATTCTACATGATCTTCTGTTGCTGGCAATGTTTCTTCTAAAAAAATTAAAACCGAGACGGGCAAGAGATCTTTTATCTATGCAGCTGCTATAATATGGATTTGTCTTAGCCCAGAAATTAAACGGTCCAATTCAATCACAACCTTTAAAGTAAATATTAAAAAGTGGCTGTAATTTACCTAAACTTTTATACCCTGCCTGTCTTAATCATGTCATTTTTTCATTGTCGTAAATACTCTCACTGTCTAGAGCCATCTCTTAATTTATTTCATCTGTCTTAGTTAAATTTTTACCATTATTCGTCATTTAGTTAATGTCTTAATTCTCAACCTGTTTTAATTGTATCTTTGTTACGTATATTTCATTGTTGTTTTATTACTTCATTGTATTATATTACTGTTTTTCTTGTTGAGGGCCCTCTTGGAAAGCAGTGCTATCACTGAAGAGGCCACCCTCATTTTAAATATCACAATAATAAATAGATAAATAGATAAATAAATAAATAAATAAATAAATAACTAGGACACGTGACAATCATCAACCTATAGGAGCCAGGAGCTGACCAAACTCGTGGCACATGGCAGAGACGAACCAATAGTGAGGCTGGGAATGAAATGTTCTAGTGCGTTGTGTGCAAAAGGACTGCGTGCAAATCTACACAAATGATTAATGGACCAGTCCGAAAGAAGGAGAAATGGGGTATAAGTGAGACGAGTCCATATTCTCACATAAATGTAGTTAACCAGTGAAATAGCATTAATGTTCGACATATGCACCATTCCAAAGCCGCACATCCAAAGAGAACAGGGACCGATCTCTAATCTTTGTACTCGAAACGAACTCGAAATTTTTTTTTTGCAATTTCTCTTCTCATTTTGTGCGAACCCAAGAAAAGACTGTGCTCGAATACATCATAGCTTATGCATATGAGTTTCTAGTCCAAGTTTGCACTTGAAGACCCTTATATTCGAGTAAAAACTTCAAATTTCGAGTTCAAATTCAAACTTTTAGCCTTAATGAGGGGCTTCTCAACTGCAAACTAGGACTGATATATCCACGTAAGTCTGTGTTCGAGCATAGAATAATAGACACTTATCTTGAGTTCGCAAAAGGTAGAGTAGAAAATGCCAAACATAATTTCGAGTAAAAGGATTAGAAACCGGGCCCAATGACAGTCTTATATAACAGAGTGTAGCAGTTTGGCCCGGGTGTTTATTTGACAAGGAACTTAGACCTCGACATTCGGTCTCGGTCGATACGCGGAATAATGTCTCGTGGGATATTACTTCATGTACGCCAATCTCGATACGTTTTGTGTATATAAATCAAAGTAACTCGACAGAGACCACCACAGGTATAAGAAACATATCTTTCTGTCTATGGAGACCACCTGCTGCAGAACTAACGCGCGCGCCGTACCGGCAGTGAGACCAACTCCGTCAACGCCGAGTACACCCAGGTGCGTTGTTGGAATTTCTGATCGTGTGCATTGGATTCAAAAGTTTCAATCCACAATTATGGCATTAATGCATGTCTTAGAACAAAGAAACTGGCTACATTCTGATGGACAAAGGATCGCTCTTTCTAATGCAACAAATTGTTATTTTTTCACTAAGCAGGGACGGATCCAAGATTTTGAGTTGGGGGGAAGAGCAGAGAATTAGGTAGGATTTTGCTCGTCAGACATTCGCACCCCTGTACTGCCAAATGGAATATAGGAGACTATTAGGGGGGGGGGGGGGGGNGGCCCCCTTAAATCTGGGACTGGTAAATGGGCGCATCCATTACAATACAGGGCAATGACGTACATGTGGAAAAAACGATTATTGAGCGCTGACTACATAACTGACTCGCCTAAAAATAAGTACGCTGTCCCAGAAGGCGGTCAAGATGACAAGGTTTAGCGAGCGCTGAGGTTAACAGCAGCAATCAGAGGTAATATGTAGCCAACAGTTAGTTAATGATCCGCTGCAGCAGCAGCGAACGAGGTCTCAACAGTAAACGCACGACGGAAAAAGTCACAAACAAGAAGAATCACTAAATAAGCGAGTTAGCAGCTGCCTGTAATTACTCTGAGTTCGAGCAACATCTGCTAGCTCCAAAATCTCTTTCCAATATCGTTATGTGTAAGACGATTTTTTTTCGTTAAACTTTCTGTTTTGAAAAGTACCGACGAGTATGCCAAACCAACCGATTAAATTGCCAGGCGTTGTAAAACAGTGTTCAATAGAAACTCGTACACGCTATTCACTCTCAAACGAAAACCTTTATGGATTCCTGAGCCAGAGACTTCGGCGTTAAGATACTTGTCCGTACGTCACGCGTGCGCTCTCAATTAAGAAGACGGAAACTACCGGGCCCTCTTTTTAAGGCTTCTCAAGAACGTTAAAAGGATACCAAACCCGGTTTTGGGCTATAATCTGATATTAAAAACGACTTCCCCATCCAATTCTCTGAAGCAAAATAATGCTCCGTAACCCTCGACAACCCTCAAAAGTTTGGAGGAAAATTTAAAAACTCCTTTCGAAGTCTGCTAAACTGGCAAGCGTGACCTACGCTATTGGCGAATTACATGGTAAATGTGGGAACAAAAGAAAACCCACCAAGGACCGTAATATCCTATCTGTGACGTACATGTAGGGAGTATGAGTTGTTATTTGATTCCTACTTTTATCTTTCAAGATTGACGCCAATGATGCATTAGCAGGTGACGGAACGAGGATTGGTTCAAATCATCAAACATGGTTTAATTAATATCCTTTTAAAGGTGTCCTAGTGGGCATAACCCTGATTGTTGACGTAAGTTCGAATTTCATCTGTTTCCTTGCGTAACTCATCGTTTTTCTACGATAGGCGAGCCGTCTTGATTTCGACAATCGTGGCCCTGCCAGTAACACAGTTGAAACTGAAAGACTTTGTGCTGTTCTGGGCAAAATCCACGGGAATACGTTGATTCCCACTCTTTTATCCAAGCCATTGAACTGGTGGCGAACGAAAATCTTTCTTTTGCTTGCCAGTCGCTCGAACCACTGAGTAGCCCATCGACTACGCAAATGGGAGAGGAGAATTTTCAAATTTATTGATCTGTGCCTACGGATGTAAGTGCCGATAGGCTGTCAAATTTCGACAACCTACTTCACGCATTCCTTCACATCAGATGTACGTCTTCCCGGCTTCGTGATAGCGGTATAAAACTATTCTGGGACCGGAGCCCATGATTTTGTAAATGTATAGCTCAAATCCTTGCTTTATAACGAAATAAATTCTCTGCATATCCACTTGTTTACAGACAACATTAAAAACAAAATGGCGACGGTAAGCTATTTCCTTCAGCTGCTCATCACTGTGGGAGTGGCCTTTTCCTGAAATGGAACCTCAAAATGATGTCGCCGAGGAACTTATATTACTACTTCCGTTCGCATTTTGAATCAGCCCCACCTTCTTCCTGGTGTTTGAATTAAAGGAATTACCAAATCCGTTAATTGCATTTTTAACTTTCGTTCTTTCAAGGTGGCGCGCTTGATAACTGTTCGGGGCATTAATTTGCCTCACCCAGTGATACCCCGGCGTGTTCCAGTTTACAGCAAATATATACGTCTACAAACGGAAAAAACCTGTTTGGGGTTCGTATTACGTCGAACAAATAAAAATATGGACAGTTTATTTCAGTTCTGCTAGACAGTCTATCTGCGTTAATTTGGCTCACTCAGGAATAAATATGCTTCGTTCTACGAGAAACATAGTCGCAACGTCTGTAACTACCAAGAAACATGTATCCGATGCTAAATAACGTTTAAATCACGTTAAAGAAATGACTGACGATGAAAAAACAGAAGCAGCTGGTAAGATGTGAATTTTAATCGAAGCCTTAGTAATTCACTCAGAAACTCATAATTCTCTCTTTATCAAACCTTAAGACGATTTCCAAAGCAATCGCGTCATTAATGCCAACACAAAATAACGGATTTGGTCTCTTTTGGGCAATTGAAGACTATTTTAAATACAACAAATTTGTTACGAACTGATTGCACGAAATATAAAAAGTGTAATGAACATTACAGAAAGAAGTAGGTTTCGCGCACAAATGCTGTGGGCCATAAACAAGTAGGTCTCTTGTTATCAATAACTTGAGTGAAGTCGTGGTGGTTCAGTGGTAAAGCACGCGCGTTCTATTTCGAGTGGTGGTGTAGTGCTAAAGCATGCGCGCTCTAAACACCAGGTCGTGAGTTCGAGTCTATGGTAATGGCAGTTTTTCAAGTTTGACACGTTCTCCGTGTTTTTTATTTCTTTGCCTTTTTTTCTTGGATAATACTTCGGGAATCTAGGAAAATGCTTGATTTTCAGAGGAGAAAACAGAAAAATTTTCCTGGGTGGGAGGGGGGCAAACCCTCTCCCGACCTCCCAACTCAGTTTTCAAATATGACGCCTATTTTTGCATAAATTATATAAATTTACCATGCACGGATACCCCTACCTGCAACTGTTGTCATTATATTAAAAAATAATTGCAGTCGGTCTGGTACACATTGTACAAGACGTGCGTAGGTGTTAATACTGCAGTTGCGTTTAATCAATGTCTTCCATAGCATTATTTGCAGGAATAAATAAAGAAATAACTTTTTTTAAATAACTAAATGAATGATTTAAATATTTGTAAATATTTATCCTGGTAAAAAACCGGGTGCATGAAAAACTTCCAACCCGAACTAATTTTCCATTTTAGTTAAATTTCTTAATGCCCTGGTGAACTCTTTTATATGACGTCAATCGTGATAAAACTATCTTTGTTGAGGCAAACAAACACAAAAATCATACATCTCGAAAGCGAAACATTTTTCTTTAAGAATTCTTGCTTTCCTCTACGTCAACGAAACCTCACGAGAGTTAGACCTTTTATGTTTAAGTTTACCTTCGTTTTGGAGATTCCTTCCCAAAGTAACCAATAAGGCTGACCGCAAACGTTTCAAAGGACCAAAGGAGTCCTTGGCACTTGGCGTAACGGTTATTTCCTGCGCAGTGTTGACAATGAATTAGCCAGGGATTGACAGGAAAACGACCAGTAATGACACCGCGGGCGATCATCATCTATAGCAGGTTAGAAATAGCTAGCACAAGTGGCCAACTGGCAGTGCCGTCATCGGCGCGCTTCGCAAACATCGTGTATAAAAGCGGTTTGTGTCTGCCGTGTCCCGCAAACCGCCTGTATAGCAGCGAGCTTAACAGAAGATACTCTTTATCATGCTGGGTTTTCGTGCTGTAACATTCCTCCCGGTGACTTTGTTTTTGTTGTCTGCACTTGTGTCTTCGTTTGTCAACGGTTTACCCCTGCTCGGACGTGACTTAGTGGAAACACAGGCGAATCGTGAAAGTCGTCTGTCAAGACTTGACCTAAACTACATTTATGGTAAGTATCTCTTTTTGATAGATTCTCATTGGCACCTGAGAATGCATGCGCAGGTCCAGAAGAGGGGCAGATCTCTTTTGTACCACTTTTATATCGCTGCAGTTAAATAATCCAAAGTGTCTCCTGTGTCTGTCCATTGCAAAGCTCCCTCCTGGACTCGATTTCACCGGATGTCGCCTACGGAGACACTCTCAACTGAGAGATCATGACACACCTCCCTCGTTTGCTCGATCCTGAGAAATAATTCAAGATCCTTAGGATCTGGGGGGACGCTAAATTTGACTTGCTAAGAGACCCCGGTCCCCACAGCCGCTCATATCATTTGGCTAGCACTTAGGTGCAGATACTTGTACGAAATCCTAACTCTATCTTATATTATAGTCCATGGGCCTTAAATTTGTCGCCAGTCCATTTCAAGAAAAGTTTGACTTAAGTTTTTTTACTTTAGTTTATCACCCTATCCCTCCTCACCCTCCCCCCTCTCTCTCAGTGCCCGATCAAGCCGGGATTGATGAGTTTCTAAGTTATAACAAGTCTAATGATGTGAGATGGTTTATCTTATAAAAGTCAAAATTGGAACTCAGTGTTCATTTTCAATTTCAACCAAAGCAAATGACGAATCCCTAATAATAGCATTTGGCGTTTGTGTGTGTTCGCGTGCGCCTGTGTGGTGTGTCTTGGTGTTTATCATAGGATTATAATGATGCACTGTTTTTGTAATCGACTGTGTTCAATATCTTGACTTCGTTATCTTACATGTGCAAAAACACAAATCTGATTTATAGAATGTCGGGTCAGAGCAAACAACTGCTTTTGTGAATATAGTTCTTTACTACTTAAAGAGGCATGGACCGCAAAGCTCGTCAAAAGTATCTTTTAAACAATCCCTGACGAAAGTACCACCTCGCAACGTCTAGTACAGAGTAATTCACTTTCCCCTGTGTGGAAATTTCCTGAAAAATCAAATAACTCACGATTTTTGAAATACGCGAGAAGGAAAAACTCTGGTTACCACAGAATTTCTAATCTTCCTCCCACTTATGATAAATTCGCACATGCGCTCACAATCAGTTGCCTGAAGTCACTTGAGGTCAAAGGTCACATTTTTCACATGAAAGAAATGTGCCACGTCTATATCTAGCCATACCAAAAAGGAGACGTGCTTTGCTTCGTGGGAGAAAAATCAACGAAGTGGCGAGCAGTTGACAGATGGTTTTTTGAAATTTGAAACTAGAAGGAAATGCTTTGATGTCAACAGAAATTAAAAATCTTTACGAACAAACCCTAAAAATACCTGGTGAGCAGGTTGAATTCCGTTTCAGTGGCAGAGAACCCCTTTAAATATTACAATTTAGTCTGTTTATCGCGTTCCAGACCTCTTAAAGGTGAAGGAAAACGCTCACAAAATGAAATTGGACTAGATATTCGCGGCTATTTAAAGGGGTGCTCTACCGCTATTTTGGAGCTCAACTCTTCTTGTTAGTTCAAATGCATCGTTGATCTACACTGTAAGTGTCCCTTAGCTCATCAAAAAGACACATTTCTGCTTTCGTAGTGGGGCAAGATAGACATACGCAGTGTTACATAGCCCGACTGTCGGAACTATATTCATTGGATGGCAGAAAGAGATAGCCGGTAGGCCTGGTATAAGCAAATTCAAACTTTAACGACAGACTCTTCCGGGAGATGAGGTGAGTGTGGCTTATCAAAAGTTATCAAAAATATCCCATCAACAACTAGGAAAAGAAGAACATAAATAATAGATGCTAAAGAGCTCGGAGCCGTCTAGTCTAGCCTGATGCCAGCCTCGTTTGCGGGAGTGTTAATCTCGCAAACAGGAATTGCATTTGGGACACTAAAATTGTGTTTCACGCCCTCCAACTTTCGGTAGCCCCACACTCGAACTTTGGAACAGCATTCCGAACCCTTGTCGCATCCAACTCTCGATCCGCATTCCGATTCTCTGTCACAGTCCACCTCATCTTCCGGGGAGTCTCTCGTTAAAATCTGGATTCACTCATCCCTCCATTGAGGCCTACACACAGTATCGCTCAAGTCTATCTATACACCGTCAGTTATGCAATTTCTCCAAAGGAAGATGGTATAGGATGAATCAATATGTGTCATCATGATGCGACAGCATATATTGTCGCCCTCGACACATATTGTCCCACCCCATGGGCGACAATGCGAGCTAGATGTGAGAAAATATGCCACGAACGGCGACACATATTTTCGTCCGTGCGACAACATGTGTCGATGTTGACGGCATATATTGTCACGGCACTCCGACTCATCTTATATTGTCGCTCGGCAACAATATGTGTCGAGTACAACCTTATATGCCACAACAGGGTACCCCATTCATTGGAAGCAAATGGGTCACGTTTTCTCGTAACCGTTTCAGATCTTTGATCTACCACGTTGGATGAAAGCCTATGTGATATTCCTTTTTCAGGTTTACTTACCAGATTAAGTGATTATGGCAGATCTGAGGACAGACCTGAAGCCGGCTATGGTACGTCAACAGTAGGACCAAACAATTTTTTGGATAAAATTCAAGAAAAGTGGATATATTGGACTCCGAGAAAAAGCAAACATTGCTTTTCTTACATTTAGGGTTCCAAAAACGTATTGTTTTCATACTCTTCACAAAAATTCAATGAAAATTAAAATCCAAATATAATGAACCTGACTATATAACGTCCTATTAATGTGGGATAAAGCAATTTCTGCGTTAGCGATGGCTTTAGGCAACAAAACACTCGCAAAAAGAATCTGGTATATCGTGGACTAAATCTGGTGATTTTCCGAACTTTGGCTTCTGAAATTGAATTACTCTTAAAAAGCATAGTAAGGATTATTTTTAAGGGAAAAAATACGACAAAAATTAGCCAAACTGAATACTAATTAGAAGGGTTGGGTTTCTGTTTTATTAACCATTGTTGACTCTTTGAACCGCGGAAATAGATAATTGTACTGTGAGACGTGATGCCGAATAGAAGAGCACGAGAACGCTTAACAATCTACTTGGATGATGTATGGATATGTCTCCGAATTTAGAAATCGCCGTTGTATGGAGTTGAAACCAATAGGCAGGTCTTTACAATGCGTGTGCGTTAAGGGTCACTGCATCACGAAAGCGGCGTGGTTTTCTTTTGAGTATTGTAGGCTTTCGGGCTGAGATTCCTGAATGAAAACTTAAAAACGCAGGTATCTCTTGAGGAATCTGGTCTTCCCAAGGATTTGGTCCGTTTCCTGGTATGGAGTTTGATCACCACCGGAGTGTTGAGCATTTTTTTGGCGCGCGTGGAGTTTGAAGGGGCGTAGATCTGGGATTCGTACCACGGGTTTTTTCCTAGTCCGGAACTTGGGTACCTGGAATTAATTAATTTGCATAACCAAGAAATCGTTTCCACACTGACCTGCATGTAGTTTGCAGACGGGAAAAATATCACCGGGTAGCAGTGGAGAATTTAAGGGAGGGGGGGGGCAAGGGGGTCATGCCTCCCCTAAAATTCTCCCATCCATTTGGCGCTTCAGGGGTTCAAATGTCTAACGGGCAAAACCCTGGCTAATACTCTACTCCCCCCTAACTGAAAACCCTAGATCCGCCCCTGGGTAGGCAGTACGTCCTATAGTATTAGATTTGTGGATGAAAACTTAAAAATGATGCGATGAGTCCAGATTCGCGCACAAAGGTAATGGATGTATACTAACTAGCTCTGCACTAAACTGAGTAAGTATATTCTGCTGCCAAGCCCGACACTAAGCAAAGGGGGCTCTTCATTTGGACAGAAATCAATTACCCTGTCCTTAAGCTAAGCACAACACGACAACAGTTTATGACTTTCTGATTGCTGGATCAATGTATAATTAACAACGCATCAGGAAAGCGAATGTTGCTTTAAAATGAAACTTGCAGGCTTATCCCTAATTATTTCTGTCATTGCTTTGTCAAATTCAGTAGCTAGAAACACAACATATAACGACGAATATGAAGTACGCTGAAAATTACCGAGTTTTGTGTCGAGAATGATCCGCCGTAAATCACTCAATCGTGTCCAATAAGTATCGTGACGAGGTGGTGGGGAATAACACTGCGTGATGCGAGCCCCCAAGGGAACGTCATAGATGCAAAGGTCACCTATTTTTTGTTTTCACATTTACTAGTTGTCAAAGAATACAACTGCACTTTGTTTAGTGTAGATGATGTTCAAATAGCATTCTCGTAAAGTTCCGTCTCTAAATTTGCATAATTACGAGCATGCAAATACAACTTTAAATATTACCATCAGTGATGCAGAATGCTGCAGACTAACCGCTCCAACTGGAGAGTTTCCGGGGGGCAAATGTTTCAACTTATATTTACACACAAACCAGTGATATGTACTTATTGTTCTTTTACAGATTCCATTTACAAAAGGGACAATCTTATGTCAAGGATAAAAGCCCTGGGGAAACATTTGTTTAGTACTAAAGGCAACGAGCGAGTACATTCCTTCAGGTTTGGCATTGGCCGCCGGAAGTGATCGAGTCATCTACCAATGTAATGCGGCTTTCCCTGGACATTTGTCAGATCTAATGATGTATGTGTAACTATATATTGTATATGTTAAATAAAAATGGTTAGAATTTTTTCTGGGCTCGAGATCCACTCTCGTAGGATGTTATTAATCTGAACTGTAACTGAGTTTTGAAAATTTTTGATCTACTTTAGTGAACTCAACATACGTGGGCGCCCCCTGCGGCCAAAACCAAAACAAAAAGGTAGCATATCCAGGACAATAGTGAGAAAGCCTTTTAATTGTAGACCTCGACTGTTGACCCCAGAACTGAAGCTCCGAACGCCTATTCGAGCTTTAAATATATCAAGTTTGAACTGGAGTTTGTAGCTTAAATACCGGGGAAAACAAGTGCGAACTTGGACTTTGTACTGATCTACCTGCAGTATAACCAAGTAGGGCTACTGTCAAAGACATTTATTTTGATTTCGTTCTCAAGTCCAGAAAATGTTGGAGTTCAAGGTCGTGGACCACACGCACTTGATAACTACAGTGCTTCACGTCGCAGTATGCTTTGAATAATGCAATCTTCTTAGCATGTATGACAATTACGAATTATGGGAAATTCTTTCTTTTCACTTCCGGATGAAACAAGCTTTGAACCAACTAGACGTTAACGGTCTCAGTGTTTGAACAATGGAATCCGCTTAAGCATGGCCTGGAAAATGATGAATTATGGGAAATTCCTTCTTTCCGCTTCCGCATGACTAGAAAACTCTTTTGCTGTGAAGACAACAATTTCCTAAAATTTGTAAAGTGTTCATCTATCCACAAAAATGTCGATTATGAAGACGTCATGCTAACAATGAAACTTAAGACACAGCTTGCTCAAAGCCGAGTTTCCGGAAACGTAGTACTCTTCTAGACAGGAAGCTAGCTGTAGAGACAACTGTCACCCCAAAAGAGCACTCCCACTCGCCAAGCTTGCTTATGAATTTCTTCAACATCAATAATGAGCGTTTTAAATGTTCACACTGCTAACATGAAAAATAACGGTCTTGACGGATGATTTGTGATTTCACGGATGATATGAATAAGAACAATAAAGAATTAATGCAAACAAGTGATTTCATGATCTTACAGCGCGAGAATGTCATTTAAACATTTGTAACTCAGAACAACCGTTGGCAATGAATGATGGCGGAAATGGAGAGCAACTTGATAAAATATTAATGCCCTTACTAATAGCTACCAGCCAGGGGTGCCATTATAGACTACACGTCAACAAATTCAATAGGAAATTAAGTAGGTACAAATAGACTACCCTTGTCCCACGCGTTTCCTATATGTACTTTTGCGATCGAATTAATAAATTGCTAAGAAAAAGAAGTCGAAATAGACCTTTTACTCAGCTAAAATCTCGTAACATTCCTCACCGTGATAAGAATTTGTATTTCCGTTACCAACTCAGTCACGGGCATTGTTTACATGCGCCGCTTTTGAATTCGCAGTTGGCCAACGCCACTAAACTTCGAGGCGACTGTTCCTACGCCACTCATGGTTTTGATGCTCTTGCTGGTAACGGAAATAGGTTCTAACACGCTAAGGGAAATCATGAGACCGATTTGTCAGGGTAAAAGGCCTAATTCAATTTTCGTTTTTTAACCAGCTAAACAAGGAAAAATGCAGCTTTTAAACGTGACTTAGCCAATTACTATGAAAGCCAACACAAGTGCAGAGAGTTATCTTACTAGGATACACGTGCTCCAAGTCTAGTGTAGGGGAATAAAGTGCGACAAATAAATGAATCAATTTAGAAAAATTACTTTTAATAACAGACCTTCCGTAAGATTACTGCTATAGAAAACTATATTGGGTATTAGTTCGTATAATTTCCAACAGGATAAATCAAGGCAGGAAATAAATTTGCGGGCGTCAACACAGATACATTTTTATTTCCAAAATTTGGAATATATCCGGTAGCTTGAAAAATCTCTTCCAAGAGGTCTAGATTTTTTACGATTTTTCTGATTCATCCAATAATATAGCTGTGTCACAGATTAAAGAATCTTAGCTCATTGTTGCCAACACACAGTTTTTTACTTTTTTATGTTTTGTCTTTAAAATTCCTAAAATTTCGGGAGGCCTAAGAGGACATGGGGTCATCCTGTTTACACCCATCTAATACAGGGAAAATGTAGACGAACTCCATTTGGATAACATGTGCATTTGACCAATCATTCAAAAGTTTCACCCACCATTCTCAGTGGCGGATCTAGGATATCACAAGCGGGGGGGGCCCAACATTTTGTCCGGCTGTAAACATTTGCGCAAACTGAACCACGATTGTAGATGCGCATAGCACCGAATGGGGGGAGGTCGGGAGGGGGGTT
>NMRA01000167.1:200622-324283 GCA_002633005.1 Phoronis australis
CCCCCCCAACACTAAAACTGCACACATTTAAATCTTTTTTCATCCGTATAATTTTAATTACCGGGATTAATTAATAAACTCAACATTTCCCTACGCTCTTACTGTTTTATTTTTTTTTGCGGCAGCCGGGGGGGGGGAGCCGGGCCCCCCCCTAAATCCTCCTATGATTCTAAATCCTCACACCAGTTAAAATATCGTATTTCATCATACACGAATTTCAAAGATAAAATGTCAAAAGGTTTTTCGAAATCTAGAAGCATGATAAAGTCAGAGATATTTTGTCATTCTGTGAAGTAAAAAATTCAATATGTTGATCTCAAATTTTCGCCAATATATCTACCAGCAAGAAGTCCTTATTGATGTACTAAGTATTAGTAACTACATTAATACTTTCGATAATACAAGCCGATAACTGGCCTTCACTTCTTCAAGTTCCCTTGCTATATTGGGTATTTGTAATAATTTTCACCAAACCCTGGACTTGAGATGACAAATGACCCTTTCGAAACTACAATTAAACCATCTTATCAAGAGATATTAGCCCAAAATATAAAACTCTACCGTGAAACCGTGGCATACGGAGACTTTCCATATTTCATTCTCTTTTAAACAGGGTGTACTTTTTCCAATTTCCCCCTGATGATTCTGTAACACATAGTTTGGTACTTTTGAATCCTAATGAACGCTACACGTATCACCCATGTTAATGTTAACCGATGCATCGCCTGGAGATGAATACAGATAGGTCTTCGTTAACAGGTGTTCAGGTGGACCAACTAAACACAATCTGGACAACCTAACTAGGATGCCTTGCTCAGTATTTGATCAACGAAGCAAAGTAAGCAAGCATCAACGTTTCGTTTCAGACGCTAATAGTGGGTTCGGCAGCTCATTGACATGTTTGGACTATAAGAAATTAGTGAAAATATGACGTACGATAGGATAGACTTTGTTGCAGCACCACAGTGACATACCACTATAACAGCAATTTGACTGGGGGTCACAAGAACGCAGACGGTCATTGGTAATGGACACCCTGATGAATTGGGAAACTAAATTTTTAGAGCTCATTTAATCCTGCTCGGGGTTGATGACAATAAAGTATGAGCGAGGTATCCATAGTTACAGTGGATCGTTACCTTTGTGAAGGCATTTTCTTGTCAATTTTGCGCATTTTCCTCATGGCAGTTCTTCACCTAATAGGTGAAGACCAGGGCTTGGAATGACCAATGACAAAAAACGCGGAAACTTTGAAACTTTTACGGCCCAAATCATGCCCGATAACCAGCCTTGAAATGGTCAATGTGAAAACCTTTCCCCGACAAAAATCGGGACTAAAAAAAAACAAAAAACGTTACCACCATCAGTAGCATGCGTCTGCGTCCTTTAAGCTCGCCCGTCCGCTCCCAACCCACACATTTTTGGCTGCAGAGCGGTAGTATTTGTCGCCGCGCTTAACAATAACACGAGACGCCATTGAAAATCCCACCACGCTGTCCCAGTTGCCCCGGTAATGTTGACAATTTACGTTCCTCCGAAACATAAAGAGCAACTTCCGCTTTTCGAGGTGAACGTCGTCTGCAACGCCGCGGTAAGAAAGGAATCCGATTTTTTAAGCGGAAATATTATAAAAAAAGCGGAAAGCACATTTGAAAAAAGCGGAAATCCGCGTTTCCGCGGAAAATTCCAAGATCCTATTTATCAGACCATATGGTAGGCAAGTCAAACTGTATTTTGTAAAATTTGTCAACAAAACTAGAGATTAAATTTTTGTTAGTTTATTTGTAGCTCAGTGTGTGTGTATGTCATAAAACATTAGGCAAAATTTTGATAATTTTTAGCAAGGAAATCAGCTTTTGAAAAATAGAAAAACTGCACTGAATTTTGGCAATCGTTTTTTGTGCGAAATAAATGAAACACTGCCGTACTTTTTTATAAGAGCATCGCGGAGCGTTGACATGAGCTCACGAATGCATCGCAAACGGTGTGCTTCTAAGGGTGTTTATTTGTGTGATAAAAATGGCCACTAGATGGCGCAAAATACATACGTCGAATCCACCCGAAAACGGTAACATATGAATTCTTTAATAGAAAGCTATTTATTAATTTTCGTAAAAATCCGTCAAGAAACGATAGAGAAACACGAGGAGAACAGAAAAACCACTGCTAGTGGGTACAGCGTTCGTCGGATCCGTCTGAATTGTTGCCATCCATTGCCAACTTCATATAAATAAACCTCTTAAATTCAATAAAGATCTTGTAGTGGGTTTAGGAGATACAGCTATAGACGTCACAGTAGTCGAAGTCCTTGGAAAATCATCATCAACCGTCCTCTTCACAATGCCAATTTTCACAATCATCCTGATTTGGTTGATAGAGGGGCGGATGCCAAAGACAGATCATAAACAGTAAAAATGGCCACTAGATGGCAAAAAATTTATGTAATCCATCCGAAAATGGTAACATGTCATGATTTCTTTAATAGAAAGCTAGTTACGAAATTTCATAACCCCGAACTTTTGAGAAACAGACGAATACGGAAAAAATTAAAGTGCCACTAGGGGGCACAGCGTTCGTTGGATCCTTCTGTTGTCAACTTCATATAAATACATTTGCTAAATTTAATAAAGATCCTGCAGTGGGTTTAGGAGATACAGCTATGGGCACAAAAAAACTGCTGCTAAGAGGCGCCACAGTAGTCCAAAATGACGGAAAATCATTGTCAACCGTCCTATTCACACTAAAAACATATATGTCAATTTTCAGAATCATCGTTGGAGTGATAGAGGGGCAGACGCCAAAAATAGACTTTAAAACAGTAAAAAATGGCTACTAGGTAGCACAAAATATCTGGAATCCATCCAAAAATGGGAGGATAGCATCATCTCACTAATTGATGTGCCGAATTTCATGAAAATCCAGTGAGCACTTTTGAAGATACAGAGATAAGCCTAAAAAATAAAGATGACACTAGGGGGCACATCGGTAGTCTGATCCGTCCGAAATTCGTAGTCATCCCTTGTCAGCCTCATAAAAACATATCTGCCAAATCTCATCAAGATCCTGCAAGGGGTTTAGGAGATACATTTGTGCACGCCCAGGCAGAGATGCTGGCAATAATGCACTCAAATGTAAATAAATATGTGGGCACAAAATAATAGCGAAATGTTTGAAAAACAACAGCAGTTCAAACTGGTAATATCAAGCCGTGAGCAAGTCACATACCTAGGCCTTGTATCTGGCCAACTGAATAAATTTCTGTGTTTCAATCCGATTACTGACATCATTGCTTTATGTAGTACCTTATTTTTGCCAAATATCTGCAAAACCAGATTTTTAACTAGTAAAAGAATATATTTTATGAATGAAGAAAGCATGTGAACTTTCCTTTTTGGCTTAATACCAATCTGTTGTTAATTGGTTCAAGTAGCCATGCATTTTTCCAACAATTTGGCAAAAAAGGACGATAAATTCATAGCACAAAAAAGGTATCAAAACATGTTCACCAAATTTCACTTGATACGAACTATAAATGTTCTTGTATATAATCTCAAAAATGTCGTTACTGTTTTCTAAAAAATCATTTCATTTTCGTTTGATGTGACTAGATTTTTTGATAGCCCATCATGCAAAAGTGGAATGTTTTAAGGGCTGTTCCAGTAAAATCTGTATGGGAGGGGGGAAGGCACCTTTTTTTCGCACCCACCACCCATATTTTTCATTTATTTCTTCAGCCTACCACCCGTAATTTTTTATAAGTTTGAAATGCAACCACCCGTAATTTTTTTTTGTTCTTGTGGTTGACTGCACAGGCGCTTGAGTTTATCNACTTCATATAAATACATTTGCTAAATTTAATAAAGATCCTGCAGTGGGTTTAGGAGATACAGCTATGGGCACAAAAAAACTGCTGCTAAGAGGCGCCACAGTAGTCCAAAATGACGGAAAATCATTGTCAACCGTCCTATTCACACTGAAAACATATATGTCAATTTTCAGAATCATCGTTGGAGTGATAGAGGGGCAGACGCCAAAAATAGACTTTAAAACAGTAAAAAATGGCTACTAGGTAGCACAAAATATCTGGAATCCATCCAAAAATGGGAGGATAGCATCATCTCACTAATTGAATTTGAGTCAAACGCAACCACCCATAAATTTTTATTTCAGTTGCCTTCCCCCCCTCCCACACAGATTTTGCTGGAACAGCCCTAAAAGCAATTCCCCTAATTAAAGTGTTTTGGAGAATAGCGGATAAAAGGAAACATGAGAAAGTTTCATATGAGTACGATCGGCCAGTTTTTAGACTTGACATACAAGATGTAGCCAAACTCAAGGTCATGGGTTGAGTCCCTCTGGGACACACTGCTAGACCATTGAGATGGGCCTATAGCTCCTCAGATCGGTTTTAACTATAAAATTAATAAACATAAAAATTGTTCCAGATGATCAGAGCAAGGGGCCCATCTGAGCAGCCTAAACAGGTCTGGTACAATGTTTGACTACCTGCAATTATTTTTTTATTTATCCTTGACCCAGAAATTGTTGCATAATAGAACTGGGTATGAAAATCAGTGGGCATCTCAGTTTACTAGGCATTTTATGACACAATAGCCAATTGCAGAAACAATCATCATAGCTTGAAGTGTAATTACAAGCAAAAACTTGCATTGTCAGTAAACCTTAGGATTGTGTAAAAAGCAACATGAGTCAGTTGGCATTATTTACGTCATGTTGGTGACGTCTTTCACTAGTCTCATGACATGATTGTTACAGAAAAAAGCTGTGGAAAAAATGGTCTTTCGTACATCCAATGTATAAAGTATTTGCCACTTAAATGAGATTACATAAGTGAATGAAAGTGTTTTTCACACGTAAATTCACGACCCTACTGGCATGAGCTAACCAAATGGCCGCTGCTGAAGTGATCAGTTGGTGAGGCTGGAATGATGCATTATGGGAGCAAAATAACTATTTCTGATCCATAAACCATGACATCACACAGTAGTGCCTCGTCAGTCTTGCGTTGCCAAATACGCCCCCTGTCAACCACGGGAGAAATACCAGCACAGGACGAGTCACTTCCTGTTTAAGTTACCACCAGTAAGTCTGGGCGGGTTTTCTTTCATCAGAAATACCCATCTGCTTCATAATGTCCTTTTCAAACGTGTTCAAAACTGGCTCAAATGTTATTTCTGTCAACTCCTTCTCTTTGGTGTCCTTGTCTTGATCTAAAAAAGACAAACGGTATCAAATACACTCTTTTTGGTTTTCTTAGTACTTGGAACACCAAAAGAGATACTTAACAAGAGCAACGCGGAGCGTTGAAATGCGCCCACAATTGCACCGCATACGGTATCCTTCTAGGGTTGTTTATTGGTACCATAAAGTGGCCAGTAGAGGGCATACTTTGCAAAATGGAAGGCATGGTCATTGTCTCCTCAATAGGCTAGGGGCAAAATGTGAGTAATCTTCATAATACAAGCACATCCTATACACCAGTTGCTTAAAGCACCACAGAAACATAGAATTAAAAACAAATTTACCAACATACGAGATTAGCACAGCATTAGAATGCCAGAAACAAATTTCTACTTGGAACTTTTCCTTCACAGTCACGAAGTAACACAAAGTATACACCTGAAGACCTATGAAAATACAGAGGTCAATGTAAAATACTAAAATTGCCACTAGAGGCAAATACTAAAATTGCCACTAGAGGCATACCGGTAATCAGAATCATCCTAAAGTCGTCATCGTCCGTTGTCAACATCACATAAATACACTTGCTAAATTTAGTAAAGATCCTGCAAACGGTTTGGGAGATACAGCCATGGGCGCAAAAAAACAAAACTGCCACTAGGAGGCGCCACAGTAGTCCAAATCGTCTGAAAATCATTGTCAGCTGTCTTCCTTATAGTAAGCACATACACGCCAATTTTCACAATCATCCTTTGAGCGGTTTGGTTGATAGAGGGGTGGACGCAAAAATACAGACTCGAAAACAGTAAAAATGGCCACTAGGTGGCGCAAACTACGTCGAATCCATCTGAAAACAGTAGGATAGCGTCATCTCACTAATAGGTGCCTACATACCAAATTTCATGAAAATCCGTTCAATACTTTTGAAGATACAAAGGTAAGCGTAAAAAACTAAAATTGCCACTAGGGGGCACACCGGTAGTCGGATCCGTCCGAAAGTTCGCACATGCCGTCCCATTCATGAATGGAACACATGTGCCAAATTTCATGAACATATGTCAAAGGGTTTTGGAGATAGAGCAGCGGACGCCGGACGCCGCCCGGACGGACGGACGGACGGAGATGACGGCATAATGCGTCCACATATAAATATGTGGGCGCATAATAAAACCACATGATTGATGTATTCCAACTCTTTATACATCTGTGTTAATGGAACTAGCACGCTAATTCCTCATCTCTGCGATTGCTTGGTCAAATTAGTTAGAAACACAACCTGTAGTGGCGATGTGACTATGAAGTAGGTAGAAAATTGCCACACGCTTTTAAGAACGAGTTTTGCGGCAAAAATGATTCGCCGTAAATCACTCAACCATGTCCAATAAGTATCAAGACGTGCTGTTGGGGAAAAACACTGAAGGATGCGGGCTATGTGAGCCCCCAACTTACATCATTAGAGCAAAGGTCACCTGTTCGCAGAATTTTTTGTTTTCACATTTAGAAGTTGTCAACGAATGACTGCTTTTTGTTTAGAGTAGATGATATTCAAATAGCGTTGTCCTGCTATACATTAGCGTATTTAGGAGCATGCAAATACATCTTTGACAACAATTTTCTGCCCATTAGTTGGCAAATGTTATGTTACTGTGGATGTTAAGTTGTTTTGTTACGCGACCACACATGTGTGGGTGCATTATGTCATAATCCCTGTCCATTTGCTGTCCACTGCTGTAACTCTAAAACACTTGGATGGATGTTCATGGAATTTTGCAGAATGTTTCCTTCATGACTGGGATAGCATGGGCACATTTTCAGATGGTTGCAACTACTGGTGTGTCACCTAGAGAATTATTTTTTATGCGTGCATCTGTACTTTCGAAGTTCCTTGATGGATTTTCATGAAATTTCAATTGGTAAATAGATATCTATTAAGGAGATGAGTCAGCCATTCCCATTTCAGATAGTTTTGATGTATACTATGGTCATTTTTACTGTTTTTGCATCCGCCTCTCTATTGGCTAAACCACTCAGAGGTTCAATATTTAAACTGGCATACATGTGTTCCTACATGGAAGAGTACGACTGACGGTTATTTATGGACAGTTGTGACTACTGTGATGAATCCTAGCAGCATTTTTTTTGCATTCGCAGCTGATTCTCTGAAATCCTCTGCGGGATCTTTGTTAAGTTTGGTACATGTATTCTTATGAAGGTGACAACATATGGGGGCAACTTAAGGACGGACTCAACTACTGCTGTGCCCCCTAGTGGCAATATTTTATTCGCTACTGGTTTGTTACCTTTATAAGTACTGGGTGTGACAAAATCTTCCAGCTCTTCAGCCTCAGGAGGTAGTTCCAGGATGAGTCCAGTTCGAGATGAGACACGTGCCTTTTGACCTTGCTCAGTATAACGCCATTCAACAGCTGTCGGCTTTCTGCAAGTTACACAAAACCCCACACTTGTGTAAACCACACTTTACTCCAATTTCAGAAGCGTATTTTCCGAGGTTTCCAACGTACCCAATCCATTTACCACTAATCATTTTTCGTGAAAAATATTAGAACATCGTGCTAAAAGCTGTTGTAAAGGAAAAATGACCTTTGATGATATAGGAAACAAGGCAGATTTGTTGTCCCACTTCCATTGTTGTCATGGCGCTAAGCTCTTCCTGCACAATGGGAATTCGACTGAGGTTTGTAACACCTTGTGCCTGTTTAATTAGTCTATTGAATGTATGAACTTTTCATAACAAGCAAAATGAGCGTTTCCTGAAATTTTCCAAAACTGTTCTTTGAACTTTAAACTTTCTCATTTCGGCAGCTTTACCAAAATGGTAGTTAGTAGAAATTCTAAAATTGGTGTAATTGACATTTTTCCATTTTTCGGACACAGCTCATTTCTGCAAATGCTCAAAATTTTACCAAACTCTGTTCAGTGACAGCCATGCTGCACAATGCACGTTAAAACCACAGTAAAATACTCTTGACAAATTTGATGACATAAAATTTGCCATCTGACATAATGAGAGCAAAACTGAAGAATAAACAATTATCTTTAAAGAAGAACTAAAAAAGACACACCTCCACAAGTCAGGAAGCATAAACATAAATAAATTAAAAGCACTGTCACTAGGTTCGTAGGAGTTGCAAAACCAGTAGCATTTTTTCAGTAGTGGAAATGTTAGAAGTGTCGAGGTGATTTCCACCATCAGTTTTCTTTTCACTCGAATCGCTTTTACAAAACTTGATATTACAGTATTTGCACTCACTGAAGCACACTGATTAACAAAATGACATACAAAGCCTCAACCTTAGGCTCATGTGGTCTGGCTACAGAAATGCTACAAAAATAGTACAGAAAATGCCAACACTTCTGGAGTGTCTCAAACCATCCTCGAAATTGTTTTAATTATTGATATTTGAGCTACTAGAAAAGTGCTGTGCGAAAAAGCAATTCAGTTTGTGAACAGGGTTTTATTGCTTCGCCTCTCCCTGCATCAGGCACTCTATTTATGCCATAGCATTTTATGTCGCATGGGAAACATCAGCAGATCTGGGCTGACATGTGCAAATATCCGAGCTGTGGCCTCAACTCTCTAGCACTGTGATGGCATGAAAGGGACATTTTCTCAATCCAACTTCAATTTCTGGTGAGCTAGATGGGTTGAGTTGACAAACACAAAGAATTTTGTTCATTCATGGATATAGAGTCGTGCAAGTCCCACAGCAAAAAGATGGAAAATTGATGGTATGGTGATCAGTAAGATTAAAAAAAAGGTGTGAAATCTCACTGATTTAAAAATCTTCATCCAAGTTACAGCTGTGAACAGTAGGTGGCGCTGAACATTGTCCACCAAATTCACTGCTGCCAAATAGAGATGAAGCATATTTCATTACCACTACATTGGAAAATGGCTATGTATCTTATGACTTTAATGAAGACTTCAAAAAGCAACTTTTAAAAATTCAAACAGAAGAAAAACAGAAAAGGCAGGCGGCACCTGGTAGCGAATCGGCAATTCACAACAGGCAGTGAATCGGAAGTGAATAGTGCGAGAATTGGCAGAAATTTGCATTTTGAATTATGGGAGACTAAGAAGAAATACAGTTGGCAGTTCCCTAAGACAGCGCCACTGTCATCAAAGTCAGACAATAATTTCCCCTAAATTCATTTCAAATTTCCAGTTGACTTCCAAATGCAGTTTTCCTTGTGTTCACAATTGTTCCGTTTATTTCGCGAAATTACAACAAGAAGTAAACAGACGGAAGTCGGAACTGTTTGGCAAAAAACGGGAAAGATAGGTGAAATACCACAGTATGCGATCGTCTGCGTTCCGTGTTCATCGCTAGCGGTTAGAGAGTGAATGTACATTCAAGGGGAGAAAATGGAGACGCACATTTAAAGATGTTATGTGCATGCCCCAAACTATGCTAATGTACAGGAGGAACTAAATGACATATTCTATGCTAAACAAAGTGAAAACGTGAAGACAAATAAAATTTTTGCAAATAGGTGTCCTTTGTACTAATCATCAGTACCTCGCGGGCTCACATAGCCCGCATCATGCAGTGTTATTCCCCAGCACCACGTCACGATACTTACTGGACATGGTTCAGTGATTTGTGGCAGATCATTTTCGCAACAAAACTCGTTCTAAAAACATTTGGCAATTTTCAACCTATTCATAACCGCATCGTCGCTATATGTTGTGTTACTAACTAGTGATTGGCCAAGCAATCACAGAGATAAGGAATTAGCTTGCAATTTCCACTTTAAGATTCTAGATTCTGAGAATGGGGGACGGTACAACAGCGCGACCTTTACATTAAATCATTTTGAAAATTTGCCAAAAAAATTGGTTTTGAAATCTTGCCGGTATTCCACGAGAAGAAACTTCATAAGCAGTTCCACTTCACTTACTCATCAGATGGATCCACAAGAGCGACCTCTGTGGTGACGAGAAGAGGCATTTCTTTCTTGAGACACTGTCCCGGGGTGTCCCGATCAATCTGCGCCATTTCATATTCCTACAAAGAGACAAAAAAAAAAACAAGAGGATGATGATGTCCCTGAAAGAAGCAGCGGAATATTTTTCAGTTGCACAAATTGCACAGAAGCTGAGGAGAACATGGGCTTAACTTACTGAGCAGGCGATGGGCCTAGATGAACACCTGCCTTCATAAACAACATTTATGAATTGTTTGCCAATAAAAAAATCAAGATATGACTGTCCTAGCTAAGACAAGTCTTACGGCCTTTGACAAAATGGAAGTCTGTAATTTTGTCACAGAAGGCAAAATATTCGATCTTTCAAAGGATTAGCAGTTTCCAAAACGTTTTGACAGTTTCACATTACAATTAGTGCGTGCACTGAAGCAGAATTTCTTGATGGCTTTTTTGACACATACAACCAGCGAGACAGCCATGAACAAAAAACCCCAAGTAACCGCCTTTGCTCAACTAATTATTTCCACTTCTAAGAGAACAATTATCGGTAACCGCTTGCAAAACGAGCCATCATAAATACCCAATGAATGACGCAAGCTTTAGGTAACAAAATCTCCCTTTTGACTCGCCGATGCTTCTGAACAGGTGAGAAGGATTCAGTGTTAGAAAGGACATTTATTCCTAAGCGACCGATTAAATAATCTGTCTCTTATTAAATAAAGTTTAAAAAAAACTATTAAATGAGCTGCTAAATAAAATTATCACGCTGAACTGAAATGACAGACATTTTGAAGAAACAGTGTCTATAAACCTGCCTTCCATCGCAGAAACAAATTTTGACTTAGAAATCTTACAAAGCTAATCTCAAATTGTTCCATTATCAAACTTGACATAAATTCAAGACTTCGAAAGAAATGACAGTTCCTTATTGCTCGAGACCACTTCCCATCTGAGTGAGGAAAAGCCGAGACTAATTTTATAGTCGTTAGTTGTCTAAATCAAAAGTCTGCTTCTTGGACAGAATGCGGGTTTAAGTTACACCCACGTAAAAACGATTCTGTTGACACTCACGCAGTTGAGTCCTTCCACAAAACACCAGTTACGCTCCTTAATGATCTGCACCACACGTCCTTGCTTTCCCGCATCTTTACCCGCAAGAATTTCAACCTGAAACGCACAAGTTTGGTGCAAATAAAACAGAGAACACTATGCATTGTACTCGAACTAAATCTGGTCTCCTGGACTACATACCAAACTATACTCCTAGCCCCTCGGAGGCATCACGCCTCCTTCAAAGGGAAGATGGTACTAAAGATGCATTACCGGTAAGCTATTTCTACGAGTGCTCCCAGTGTCTGAGAAATTAGGCGTAACTTTTAAGTCAGCTACAGTACAGGAGACGAATGTAATCAGACAAAATACCATTTACCCCTCATGACGGCAAATTCGAATCTGTCAACAACAAAAATTATTGATAATAACTGTTATAGATGTAAAATTCTAGTTGCAGAATGGCTTATCCACCTTAGTAACTTTCCCCATACTTCTTATTCATACTCAGTCACCAGGGGAGACTACCCATCCACCAGGGGAGACTACCCATCCACAAGGGAAGACTGGTCCCATCCACCTGTCGTGATGGACAATTCTTTGTCATTTTGTCTGAATACTTTTGGCTTATACGGTACATGGAAATAAGGCATGACCAGCCCAGAGTTTGTCTGCTTCACATCTGAACGATTCGTTTTCTTGGTGAAGATGCTAAATCAAACTTAAGGACTTAAGGCTGCATTACTGTGACCAACACTAGTCAAAGATAATGCATACATGTGCCAATTTCCAACCCACAACTTTTCCAATTTTTGCCAGTAAAAGCACAAATTTCATTTCCACCCTAACAGGGCGAAAATGCTGCTTTGAGTAGTTAACTAAAAAAATATAAATTTGACTATTAATTAATTTCTAAGAGATGTTGCTAAGCGAGTAATCAATATCAAATTTCACTGCCATGTCACAAAATTACATGGGTAAGTATCTCTCATTCCCTAAAATGACGTTTGCCGCATGTTGCAACACCATAAATGTTTACACGAATCCAGAGACAAGTCAGAAATTAATTTCCATTACGCCATTAGCTCTTGACAACAACAGCAACACATTAACAAATGGTCTCCATTCATGGAATACTTCTTTCCATCATTTATCGTTGCTCAGTGATAAAAAATCATATAAATTATCACGATGAATTACTTTGGAATAGCAACTCCATCAGCAAAAGTAAGTTGATATTTTTAACACCACAAGATGTAGTAGATAAACGAACCCTTAAATAGAGTTGTAAATCCGCACAGTGAAAGTATAGAATCAAGTGCCATACACATCACACTCAAACTGCATGTCAAACATTAACCTGCACATGTCGAAACCGTGATAGCGTGAATATATTTATCTTAAGAGATAATACGGGGTAATATAACTACATGGAAATCAAGCTCTTCGAAAAAACAAATTCACTCGAAGACTTTTTGCTTGTCACTCTGCCATTTGCAATTTTTAAACTAAAGGTGAACTCATAAAATAAAGCATTATATGGGCTCATTGGCTAGCTTTCGGGTCACTACATGTTATTAAATAAAAAATGGCAGACAATTTGATTCGTTGTTGGAAGCGGAAGGTAAAAAGAGGCGAAATATAACCTTGAAGACCGTTTGCAGTTTTCTAAACATGTCAAGGGAATTTGATTTGGTTACTACTAACACATTGAACAAGAATTTTCCTCCCATTCTTTTTGACATATCCATTTCGCAAGGGGTGAAAAGCTCTCTGGTAGACCTTCAGCTGTGTATGCAGCCACAAAATTTTGGCACTCAGCACTGCACTGCTTTATAACAAGTCAGAGATCGAAATGTGCTGATGAAACTGTGTGCCTTAAGTCTCGATAGAACTGGATGGTGGGTGAATTCCAGACAAAGTGTTGACCAGAATCTCAAGAGAATTAAGAAATACCGTAAGGCAGTAAAAAGCTGGTTTGTCCGGAAACAAGAGCGGAACAGGGGCAAGGGGGGGGGGGNGGGGGGGGCGGCATAGAAAAGCACTCTAATATTCTTTTCACCAAGTGTCCGCTTCATGAAAAGTAACTTAGGCTTAAGTAAAGAAATTGTTATTAAGCTGCACACAACTAGTTCTGAAAAAGTAATTAAATCTCACCAGAACACGTCAGGTACATTCTCTTGAAATTAATACCGACATAACAGCTAGTTACTAAGAAAATTTCTATAAATATACTATTTCTATATTGTGATGTGCTCGAAATTACTTGGCTGGAACCTTTGTTCAACAACTGTGAGGTGAAAGCTTATACGGCCCTCGTTCACCTGTGGGGAAAGGTGCCTGTGCCTTCTGAGAGGGGAATTTTTTTGTGTGAGGGCAAAATTCTACCATTCGGTCAGCATGAATAGTGCCCCCACACCTTTCAATAGCCTTTATAGGTTGCACCTCAAGTAGCCAAACATAACAGTTTGTGCTATTTAAAATAATCACCTGTGTGAGTTACAAACGAATTGAACCTCAAGGGGATTTTTTAACACTTTAGCGGAAGCTTTGGGTGTTAGTGTCATGAGAGGAATTTTGCATCATTTTTAAATGTTTTTCAAAGCGGAATGGGATCAATATTTGGCGCCAAGTCGAGGGATTGAGGACCCTGGCTTAAAATCAAATTTCTGTCTCAAGTCAGTTGATGGGTAAGTGTTTGTGTGTGTGTGTGAATTATCAAAACCATAAAAGTCCAACTGTGGTTTCAAAAAACAGCGATGAATCAACACAAGCTTCACTCATCTTGTGGCCTTCATCCGCGGGTCCATTTCATGAGAAGTATGTCACTTAAAACCTAAGCCAGAAATTTGATCTTAAGTTCAGCACATTTTTGAAAAATAATCACTTGAGCAAAAATGCAAAGTCTGAGAATGTACCCATTGTTGCTAGATACTGATATAATTTCTACACATTATTCCTATACTGTGATATGATCATAATTACCTGGCTAAACGTTTTCAGCAGTGGGGATGAGGGTGCAAGATGAAATTTCGGTCATAAGTCTTAACACACTCTCATGAAACAGACCCCAGACAAACAACAAGCTGCTAATTTGTTCTGTTTACAATTTTGTAACTTCTGGAGGGGATGTCAAACCTGTTACAGATGCAAGTTGCAAGCAAAGGGTGTTTGCAATTTACTATGATTGTCATCACTGCAGACTGTTAGCTAAGACAGTGAATGCAAACAGTTTTATTGTTCACTTACAGTGTTAGCAGCAGCTTGTTTTGTTTGCCGTTTTGCAACTTCCGATGGGGATGTCAAACTTTTAGTAGATGTAGGTTCCAAGAAAAGGACGGGTGCACCACTATTAGTGGCGTCAGTGATTGCAAACATTTTTGAACCCAAGTATAATACAGATAGATGACAACATTTTGGACAAAAAGGTACATTCAATTAAGAAAGTGAAACCGTGTGGAAGATACAATAGAAAAACAGGGGCCTCACTTTGTTAGTCTTGGACTGCAATCAGGCGTAGGGAATAGAGAAGTCTCGCAAATAACGGAGAGACTGAAATTAAAGGGAAATTTAACTCTGTCCATGAATTTCTCGTTTTTTCTCAAGCCATGAGGACTTTTCAATATTACCGTTTTTAGTCAACTTTAGGCACAAAAACGAGAGAATTGTTACAACTCTTAGTAGAGATAACCACGATCATCACTCACAAACACTTGCTTTCCAGTGCTCTCAGTTGGGCACTGTTTCACCAATTACTTGGCAAAGGCCAGCACAGGTGGAAAAGTATGACCCAAGCTGGCTGCCTAAATAAACCCTAGTTGAGCTGACAACTCACAACATTCAGAAAAAAATGCGATAATAGAATGAACTAGCTGCCATTCCATGCAAATGTTCTTGCCTTGGCGTGGGCGGTCAGCTTAGCTGTCTTTCACTCGAGGCAGCCAGCTCAGCTCATGATACTCTATCAGCGCTGGCACTCAGAATAAACATGTTATCACAAACTCAAAAAATCTTACGTGAAATTCGCTTTTAACACCCAGTATCCCCTTTTAGCACCTAATGACTGTTTTTGCAGCATTTTCATGACCCATTTTCATTACGCAGATCATTCACGAAAAGACGGCAGGTCGTGCAAACACTCTCGCAGTTAATTTTCTCAGTAAATACAAAAATTAAGCTTCGCCAATTGGATTTGTGACATAATGATTACAGTAAATGAAGTATGATCTTATTGAAGTGCATGCAATACATCACTTCAAGCAATGTCGCCTCTTTTATAACTCTTTAAGATGAGCTGCTTTAAAACTTCAAGCAATTGTTCGTGACTGGAATATGTTCAATACATCGACGTGATGATAAAAAAACACAATATGTTCAGCGAACGATTGTGTTTCACATTTATTTTATAACTGTAACACAAACATTGTTGACATATATACCAAAACACACTTCGAAAGTTTGTTCAACTCTGCATAGTTATTTGAGATACATGTAAACTGCATCAGTTCATCAACGGAATAAATTCCATGAAGTATTAAATAACAACAAGTCGCAGACAGATCCATTTTGAAAACTTTAAATTTATAAAAATTGAGACAAAGGTAGTAATTTAGAAAAGTAAATTAACGGAACCTAAAATTTTGGAAATGCTTTAACAGGAAAGAATGTACTAGCTTTTTAATTTATCATTTTGGACTGAAAACTACACTATTCCAACAAGTTCAACATTCAACTAAATACGACCATCCTAAATTATTCAGGCTCCAACCACAGCAGTAAATGACCGGAAATTGACTACTATATTTGTTCGAACTAACGCACCCTTTCCATGACATAAACCACCCCAAAGTGTCTACTTAGAGGCACCGGTTTTCAGTTACACCTTCATTTCAAATTTATATCCCGGTAGTTCCTTAAAAGTCACCAAGTTCAATAGATATAAAAACTCCTGTACAGAGATCAGGGCTTGGAATGGCCCATGACAAAAAGCGAACAATTTGTTCTAGAAATAAATAAGGTTATGTGATAGAAATATTTTTTGTGCCGTAACATTAAAGTGCAAGAAATGTTTTTTTGCATGAATAAAGTCAAAATGATGATAAAAAGAGAAGACAAGAGCAACACGGAGCGTTGAAAAGCGCCTACGAATGCACCGCTAACGATGTACTGCTAGGGTGTTTATTTGGAGCATAAATTTGGCAACTAGATGGCGCAAAATAAGTCGAATCCATCTGAGAACTTGTATGTGTCATCAAAGCTATTTACCAAATTTCATAAAAATCCATCAAGGAACATCTGAGAAAACAGAGAAAAACAAAAAATGAAATTGCCAATAAGAGGCTATAAGAGCAAAAAACATAACCGCCACTAAGAGGCGCCGAAGTAGATAAAGTCGTCGGAAAATCATCGTCAGACTTCTGCTTAAGATTAGGAACATAAATGCCAATTTCCACAACCATCCTTAGATTAGTTTGGTTGGCAGAGGGGCAGACGCAAAATAAAAAGACTCGAAAACAGTAAAAAAGGCCACAAGGTGGTGCAAAATGCCTCAAAATTTACAGAAAACCGGATGATAGCGTCACCTCACTAATAGATGCCTAACTGCCAAATTGTAAGAAAATACATTGATGACCTTTTAAGATACAGAGGTAAACATAAAAAAATAAACTTGCCATCCGTCGTCAGCTACACGGGAACACATTTGCCAAATCTCATTAAGATCCTGTGAGGGGTTTAGGAGATACAGCCATGGGCGCAAAAACAAACAAAACTGCTACTAGGAGGTGCCACAGTTGTCAAAGTTGTCGGAAAATCATCGTCATTCACCCTCTTCACAGTAAGAACAATTTGCCAATTTTCAAAATCATCCCTAGAGGAGTTTGGTTGATAGGATGGCGGACGCTAAAAATACTCGAAAACAGTAAAAATGGCCACTAGGTGGTGCAAAGTAGGTTGAATCTGTCCAAAAATGGGAGAATGGCATCATCTCACTAATAGATGCCTAACTACCAAATTTTATGAAAGTCCATAGAGGACCTCCGGAGATAGAGGTAAGCGTAAAAAACTAAAATTGCCCCTAGGGGGCACACCGGTAGACAGAGATGTTTGAAATTCGTCGTCGTCAGTCGTCAGCTTCATAGGAACACATCTGCCAAATCTCATCAAAATCCTGTGAGGGGTTTAGGAGATACAGCTGCGGACGCCATATGCCCAGACAGAGATGACTGCAATATGCGACCACATATAAATATGTGGGTGCACAAAAAAAGGAAGCTGGAAATCAACTAATAGGAAATTGGAACCAAAAAAGAAGAAATCCTCTTAAAAGAGGAAAATATCAAGCCCTGAGAGATTTCCATGTAGTAAAACAGCAGCAGCTGACTAACAGTACAGTCAATGTCCACGCGCACGTCCAACCCACGTTTTGAGTTTACTGCATGTGAACTGGCTAACATAAATGCAAGTAACTCAAAAGGCAGTGACCTAAATCACTCATTCGGGCATAGTGATCACTCCCCTGATTTTAGAATTCCTCTTATCAAATGCCCACACTCATCTTAATCTCCCCTCATTAACTGGTCAATAATCAAGTTTGATGCCCCGAGCGAACACAGTAGTATTAATAGTAAAGCACTGTTTCCAACAAAAATATTTCACAACACACTTAACACATGTGCTCACCAATACAATGCCACTGGTGACACTACAGTAAAAAAATAAACATAAAATAACAGAGTAAACACCACAAGACCAGCATTAATAGCTACTCGAATTCGGGTATATCAGGAAATGTGCATCCATAATACTGAATGACTATCCTGGCAGCATACTGACCACATCTCACACAGTCCTCAAGAGGTCTTCCCTGCACAAACTGAGCAAGGAAGCCTCCCACAAATGCATCACCACAGCCATTGGTGTCAACAATCATGCCACCTATTGGCGGGACCTTGAACTCCTTTACTTCTCCTTTGGCAGCCACAATAGTGGGCATTCGTCCTTGCGTGACAATCACAATACAGTCGCATTTGTTGTTTTTCTTGGGATGTGCAGCCACTTTGAGAGCGATCTCCTTCACGTCGCTCGTGTCATACTTCAACATGGTGGCGAGTGTCTGGTGTTCTTGCTCATTGCCTACGAGCACGTCAATATATTCCAGAATGTTGAGATCGTCTCTGGTAAAGTATCGACACAGGTAACTTGCATGAAGATTCATGATTAGTGCCTTGTTGTTATCCACAGCGTGACTGGCCAGGAGGGTTATGGAATCCATGCTTACAGGAAACACGTAGCCTCCGATGTAGAAAAATTGAGCACGTTCGACGAGTTTCCAATTTTCAGGCTGTCGGAGAAACTTCACGTCAAAATGGCGTGACGCTCCAAGCCGGGAGACCAGAGATCGTTCTTCACCTGTTATGATGGCTGCACAAACGCCAGTCTGTTTCTCCTCGTCCACCATATAATGAACATCTACTCCAACTTCCTTTGCCTTCTCCTCCAAGATTTTGCCCATTTCGTCCTTTCCAACGCAGCCAAAGAAGACGGTAGCATTGGGAGCTTGCAGCAACCACTGGCTAACACGGATGGTGTTCTGCGTTGCTCCACCAGCGATGTACATCGGCGAGTGACGCTTCATGATCTCCGTAAACATTTTCTGGTGCTTCTCCGTCGCCAAAATTTGATTATCAGCCTCGAGATCATACTTTTTAAGAAATTGTTCATCGCCGTTGATGGAAATGTCCAACAAAGGATTCCCCAAGCCCACTAGTATTCCAGGCTCTACACTGGATGACATCTGGAAAAAATCGAGAAGTACTTGAAAGTTAAGTCAAATATGCCCAGCAATGGGATTGCTAAAGTGGAGGTATTTTCAAGTTTCCTATCCTAGACAACTTTAAGAAATAAACAAGACCTAACTCTAACAATTCTTTCAAGTTTGTTGGGGATAAACAATTATGTCCACCATGCCCAGCAGTAGCCTATGAGCCAGACTCCAGGCAAGACTATGCAAAACAGCAAGCACTGACTGAGACTCACTGAGAGATGTCCCTGAATACTGTCACTCAGACGGCTTAGACACACTTTAACACACGCATCTTAAACAGTAGGTAAAGATCACCTTAAGTTAGAACACGTGCTAAAGAAGAATCAAAGCATGGAACAGTTCCAACACTGCAGCAGCTATATCTAAGGTACATAGAAATTTAACCAGCAAACTGTAAACGTTAGTCTACAGTAACATGCCATTTTTGGTGGTGGTGTTGGCTTACACCTGACCTACTTCAGGCTCAAGACAGCCAAGACCCGCCAGGTTTTTATGAATGACAGGTGTGTGGGAGTTGAAGATTTGTGGAGGTCACATGAGGTCACCTTGGCACCTAAACAGACTACATGGCACAGATTATACCTGGACTAGACAGTTTAACTGAAAAAATAATTAATTTCACAGTATGAATTTCGAAAACTCTTTCTCTCCACTGGCATGAAATAAATCAGGGCAGCCTATTACAAAAAAATAACTTTGGTTTGTCTTGAAATATCACTATTATAACTTCTTCACTTCTAAGATTCCTTTGTTTCTAAAACAAATTTCTGTCACATGCTGGACCTCCAACATTAAACAACATTTAAGAGCACAACATATTATATACAGTTGTCTGTGGTAGAGAATATATTAAAAGAAAGGTTGTTAACATTTTAATCACATGGAAACCTTAACTACAAAACATAATCGCTAAATTTTATACTCATTTCCACAGGGAAATTTACCAAAACAAAAATTTCACTTTTGCGACACAGTGTATGTTCATCCGTACTGGTTATCACATGATACTACTCTATATGAAATCCGATGTTTACATAAACACCAGCATGTAAAGGGTTAGCTATTTGGGCAGATGAATGTTTGGGAGAATGTTTATAGATTCTAAAGTTTCAAGCAACTTCTTAACATTATAAATATCAAGCTGATGACGCTTGTTCAGAAAGACGTATAAGTTTACACAAAATCCTAACGGCAGCTAAAATAGTACCATAACTTCAAACAAAAATAATGGCCAAAATCGCATTTTTTCACTATTATATATTTTATAGCAATCAACCATTGCTTTGGTTGGGTCAAGGAACCACATCTTTTTATAGGAATTTAGCAAAAAAGAAAGGAATGCTGATAACAAAACAATGGGAAATAATAACATGATCCAATTTTATTTGATATAAACATATCAAAAATGCTGTTCTAAAATATCATTTGGTTTTCATTTTATGACAATGGACTTTTTCACAAAAATCATGAAATCATATTTTTGATGGCAAATTCATGGAAAAGTGAAATATCTAAAACAATTCCTCATAAAGTTTTGAAGAACATTGAATAAAGCATAGTATCTAAACATTTCACATGAATCTGACCAGCCATTTCAGAGACATAGTATCTAAACATTTCATGTGAATCTGACCAGCCATTTCAGAGACATAGTATCTAAACATTTCATGTGAATCCGACCAGCCATTTCAGAGACATAGTATCTAAACATTTCATGTGAATCTGACCAGCCATTTCTGAGACATGCTGTTCAATCTGACAAGCCAAACTGTAGAATTCGATCTAAAGTAACAACCAACTCTCAAACCCAGAAATCATCTCCACCTTAACCAAAGAAAAACTTGAGACCAATTTCAAAGCATATTTTCTAATTCAAAAGTTATTTTTTTCAACGTCTGACATTTTAATGTTATGCAGGATCTTGAAGACAAGTCCGTGCATTTGGTCAGATCAAAAATAACTCTATAAAGGTATTATTTTCTGAATGTAGTTAAACTTAAATAATTTAGATTTTGACTTTACACTATTCTGCCATTCACTGCATCATGTGACCATGCCATTTTCAAAAAATTGGAAAAAAGGAAGTTTTAATGATTGCAAAAGAATGAAATCAATAACATGATGAAATTTGATTCGATAGAAATATTCAAGGGGAAATCTCAAAAACATTCTAAGTACAGTTGTCTAAATTATGATTTTGTTTTATGCACTTTTGTGATTTTTGATAAAAATCGCAAGTTTTATTTTTTGATAACCCCTGTTGCAAAAATAGGTAACATTAAAAAGAATTGCAAACAGAATTTTAGAATAGNAAAGAAAAACTTGAGACCAATTTCAAAGCATATTTTCTAATTCAAAAGTTATTTTTTTCAACATCTGACATTTTAATGTTATGCAGGATCTTGAAGACAAGTCCGTGCATTTGGTCAGATCAAAAATAACTCTATAAAGGTATTATTTTCTGAATGTCGTTAAACTTAAATAATTTAGATTTTGACTTTACACTATTCTGCCATTCACTGCGTCATGTGACCATGCCATTTTCAAAAAATTGGAAAAAAGGAAGTTTTAATGATTGCAAAAGAATGAAATCAATAACATGATGAAATTTGATTCGATAGAAATATTCAAGGGGAAATCTCAAAAACATTCTAAGTACAGTTGTCTAAATTATGATTTCGTTTTATGCACTTTTGTGATTTTTGATAAAAATCGCAAGTTTTATTTTTTGATAACCCCTGTTGCAAAAATAGGTAACATTAAAAAGAATTGCAAACAGAATTTTAGAATAGTGCATAAAAATGGCACATGAAACTTTCATTTTAGTTTGATGAACCATGTCTTAAGATGTGACATTACGAAACATAAGTCCGTCATTTATTGACTGTGAACATCGTTTTCAATGAGTTTACCACGATGATGTCCATCACCCTCCCATGGATATCCAATCAGAGTCACAGCTGAGTAAAAATTCCCCAGGATTTCAACGGGCCAAGTTGGTACACCATTCGAAGCAGTCCTTTTCAGTTAAGTACAGTCTCTTGCAAGAGGGAACTAGTTCTCAAACTTCAAGACATTTTTACATCTATAAAAGCCAACCCTGCCATGTAACTAAGTAGCCTCTCATAATAAGTCTCATATTGACTGAGTCTTTCCAAGACACCATACACATGCATAGCTGACCTCTGCATTTGAGGTCAGAATCCCTTCACTCAGACACAGGGGGCAATGACCTGAATGATATGATGTCTCTGCATCTGCCAAGAAGCCACCCTTTGAATAATACAGACAAAAATTGAGAGCTACATAGCATGGCAGTAAACTGTGAAGCCAATGGGTAATGGAAAGCTCCATTCAGGCATTGAACTACAAAGATTCTCAAGAATTAGACCTACGGAATATGGACTAGACAAGAGTCAAACTTACCTTGACACTGGTTGAATATTGCCTGTTGGTCTGGTGACACGCCAAGACACTGTTCAGCAGTGGTGAATGGGTAATCGCTATGTAAGACAGTGTGGTGAAGTCTCGACACTTGCCAACAGTTTTCAGATATGTTGGCACTACTTTCCTGGCATAAGCCAACATATGTGGCCTATTTAACACCACAGCCATGTTGGTTACTGCTGACCTCCTTAAAACTAGGTCAAGATAGGTCAAATAGGTCAATGTGGTATGCCCAGACTTAGAAATGAGGCTGATGGCCAACACAGCACTGTGGTATAAAAGAATAACAAAACATCTAATAAAGTGCTGCACCAAAATTTCTACGTCAATCGTGCTGACTTGACTTCAATTTTGAAATATCAAAAATGTAAATTGACATCTCAAAATATGCAGAAGTGAAAATACCTTGTAACCAGGGCTCCCCCTCCCTACAAAAGTGATGGAACAAAAAAAAAATTGTTCAAGCAGTGGATTTCTATGTACTGTAGAAAATGTGGAAAAATAAAACTATAAGGCAATTCAAGACTTCAAAAGAATTGATGCACCAATACAACAGTACATGATATTATCCACAACTCGTAAAATTTTATTTCGATCACAGGCACATAATGACGATAGTTGATACCCAGGGAAAGTGTTACGTGAAGCAGCTCCAGACAAAAGGGATACACAGTCAAGGGGTATGAATGTGATCCAACAGAATATTCTAATACTTATACTTCTCAAAATAGGGATAGAAAATAAATAGCCTTAATGTGTTCGGTAATTGGGTTATATTCAGGAAACTGTATCTCACTTATCATGTAACTGGGCAAACTTATATTTTAAGAAAACTGGAGAAGGCTTCGTACACACACACACACACACACGAACACATGCTGTGCCTTTGCCGATGTACTACTATGTTAATGTTCTAAAAACATGTTGAATACTACTTCGTGAACACACGGTACTTCATTTCCACGAATTTGACTTGCACCGGTACCCCTGCCATAATTTTTCAAAGTACTATCGGTACTTGAGTACTGGCGTAACTACACCCTTATTCAGGGGTTGGGTACAACAAGGCTGCAGCATGAACATAACTTTGACTTCTAATTTGAAAAACAGCTCACAAGCCTGATAAACACATTTTGCCGAATCGCTTGTGTCTGAATTCATTAAAACAGCTCACTGTCTGCCAAATACGGTGTCACCCAAGTTCACAAAACAGCTTTCACACCTCAGAAACACAGTTGATACTCAAAGACTCATGCCCATACTCACAAACAAGGAATACATATCCCAAAACAAGGTTTACCAACTCACTAACTTGTTCCTGAAGTTACAAACACTGTGCACATACTCCATGCCCGAGTATGGTGTTGAGTAATTTTTGTACGTCAGTAGTGTCATTTTCGAGTGCACAAGCTATGTGGTGAGTTTGACAACGAGTTTTGCGATTGACTGAGTGGGTGAACTGAGGTTACCACGAGTTGCGTAACTTATAGTTGAGGAACCATATTAACGAGTGTAGCAGCCATGTTGTTTCCACCTCTTGTAATTCAATACAATTATATATTAACTTCCCTTACAATGTCCTGTTTAATAAAATTTTGTCATATTTCTCAAGTAAAAGTGCTGACAAAACAATTATAAATCATCCTGACAGGTTTTTGACTAGTCATTATACTCGTTTACCCATTCCAAATTGATGTTTTCAAGGAAAGATGTCAGTATGTACATACTAATATGGCACATACGTTTGAGAAAACGAAAAACAATCATTCCAAAGTAAATGTGCATACAAGCTTCCAAGAAGACCATGCACAATCTCTGGTAAAAGTTTCCAGTCTACAATTATAAAATTTGGGATAACAAAATTCGTGTCAAAATTGAATCTTCTCGATTCTGAAGATTGGGACATGTGCTATTGACATTCACCACAATTCACAAAATTGAAGACTATATTTTGGATCAACAGTCTGAAGCCAGACTTGGCAGTTCACAAAATTGTCGAAAATAGTCACCTACACAGTTCGCCTTTTTGGGACACCACCGTGGATAACGTCAAGGCAAATGATCTTTTTGTGTTGATAGTAATTTTTGAATTTGCGACAGCCAATACTGTTCCCTTCTACAATTAGGTACAATTAATTGTTCACTGTCCCAAATTGTAGAGTTTTTATCATGACAGTAACACCTCACTTCCTTGAATGCAAGCACAGCGTTCTCTGTTCAGTAATGGACACCACTTACCATGTCGCCTTTGAAGATTTTCCACTCTTTGATCGGTTCCACGTAGTACTTTGGATTACGTTTACCTATAGAGTTGTTCAACTTAAACTGATCTGTCCATGGCCTATTCTCATCATAATAAAATTCATGTGGCTTTCTGTAAATTCCCTTAAATCCCACCAAAGGTCCTTTCCAAGCTCTCCATCCTGAGAACATCTGACGCTCCAAGTATCGTTTCCAGTAGCCATAGCTTTGTTGCATCAAAGACGGATTCATGCGCACCATTTCTAAACTCTGAAACCAAATCAGTTCGGATCACATTAGCAATGTACCTCAGACGCACAAATATTCTAATACTCTGTTTACACATGGCACAAAAATCAGGAGCAACTTGAATTAGAGGTAATGCAGGGTTTCAAAAACTGTCAGTTCGTTTTTGCTTACGACGTAGCTCTTCATGTTGGGTTGTCATGGCATGTCCATTTTATGTACTAAGCACGGTCTCAACAAGTAACTGTTCTTTACAAACCCAAAAATCATTTCTCATCTCAGTAAGCGATAAACCGAGGCCAATTTTGTAGCCACTTTAATAGTAAGGTGTTTAAACACGTTNTCGTTTCCAGTAGCCATAGCTTTGTTGCATCAAAGACGGATTCATGCGCACCATTTCTAAACTCTGAAACCAAATCAGTTCGGATCACATTAGCAATGTACCTCAGATGCACAAATATTCTAATACTCTTTACACATGGCACAAAAATCAGGAGCAACTTGAATTAGAGGTAATGCAGGGTTTCAAAAACTGTCAGTTCGTTTTTGCTTACGACGTAGCTCTTCATGTTGGGTTGTCATGGCATGTCCATTTTATGTACTAAGCACGGTCTCAACAAATAACTGTTCTTTACAAACCCAAAAATCATTTCTCATCTCAGTAAGCGATAAACCGAGGCCAATTTTGTAGCCACTTTAATAGTAAGGTGTTTAAACACGTTGACATATATTCAGTTTAAAAACTGGATACACGTAACAGTAATGGAATCGTGTTATGGTAAGAACTAGGAAGGGACCGATTTTATGAAATGAAAAGGCTGAAATTGACTTCCATGTTTAGTCAGTTATACAGGACTAAATGCAGTTTGAACTCATAATTATAGGTAAAACATTACCTTCTCTGTTTTACTCAAATGTGCATGACAGTCAGAGAATCTTTTCAAATCACTGACTTTTGAGACTCACAACGGCCCAGCCATATTGTGGACTAGTGTTAGTTTGGTTCCATAGGATGACATCCTCAGAATCGTGTAACTTACAATTTCATTGGAAAATCATTTTCTTACATTAAGTGGCTCATTTGATTGGCTATTTGTACCCATTCTAGGATCTTGTTTGAACTACACCTGCAAAGCTGTATAAATATGCACAGCTTTGCACCCCACGAGGGTAAAAAAATGGCCAAATAAAATCTGACACATAATTAGTGTTACTAAAAACTCCACTCTTCCTTGAGTACACTTATTTATTGGTGTTAGAAAAGCTGGCATTCTACAGATGTTCTGCTGCTAAAATTGTGGTGCTATCTTATGCATCTGCTTTCGGCGCCATGAAACTTAGCTTCACCTATTGACCAGTTTCTTTTTTCCCCGATTCTCCAATCAACTGTTCTTCTTCCACACGGTTGTGTTCACTAGGTTATAAGTTTTCAAAATTTTGATACTGGTTTCAAACTGAATTTCAGACCAAATTTCGCTGTGGCTAAGCTGTCAGCATCACCCTCTCCTTAAAAATGTTGCAAAAAAAGCAAATGGCCAGTGCATATTTCACATAAGTACTGTTTTCAGGTTGACTTTTCTATGAAACTCAGAAAATTATACAAGAAAATGAAGTTTTTGAGATTGTTTTTTACTTAAATGACTGTAATGGGCAAAATGGGTGTCGGTTGACCCACAGACTTTGCATGCACCCCTGCAGGTCGTTAGCTCTAATTGTTGATATAAGTTTCACCACGAGGTGACGAGCAGAACTAACCGGGCGGTGTGAAATCTCGATGTCTATTTGAGATTAACACACAGCAGCACTTTGACATTAGTAATCATACAGATCAGCTGTTTGGGTGGTGATAGTCAAGAGAACAGCCCCTCCACTACCTCCCTTCAATCCTTTACAACTGTGCTTGTGTGTGTGTATCTGTCTGTCTGTCTGTGTGTGTGTGCGTCTGTGTGTGTGTNATCTTTATTTATTCCTGAGAACAGTTGTTTTTTTTTTTGGTACAAAATTTGTCCGCGATAAAATGCATTTTCTTCAGGTCAAAAAATGTCCGCTAGATCAAGCATTTAATAATCGTGAATGTGTTTACCAGCTCTGATAAAATTAAACTAACCCAAGGATTACTCTGGCAATACATTTATTTACGATTATGTAATTATGGGAAAAAAAATCCATGAGCTTATAGAATGTCTGTAAAAACACACAATTTCTGGAGATAGCATATTCATGCGCACTTGGTTTATCACAACCAGTCGTCTCCCAGGCTTGATTTCCATGCAGTTATTCACTGTATTATTTTTGCAGATAGAGGTGTTCAAGTGATCGTAATTTTGATGTGTGCAGGTTAATGCAAATCAAGTGTTATATATATGACTAAATTCTACACTATCAAGTAACAGTGTACGAACTTCCAACCCTGGTACTCGCCAAATCGGACCCTGCATCTTATACCCTTAGTTTTTGACCTAATGACATCAAGTAGTGGCCCAGATCCTAGGCAATGAGCCCAGTGAATGCTTTAGATCATGAGTTCCCTGATAGGTTAAAAATTGCAAATGGTGGAGTGGCAAGTGAAAAGTCGGATATTCGAGTGAATGAGTTCTTTTGAAAGGCTAGGTTATTGTTTACAATCCGACTCAATTAACATACATACTTGATACTGCCATTTTGTTAATCCTCTAGTCACAGTGATTCTAAAAGTATATTACTGATTGGACGCTTCTTATTCATAATTTCGCATTTGCGACCTGAAATTTGGAAATGCGAGCTGAGATTTTTACCAGCTCATATCAAGTTGCAAAATGCGACCTGGAATTTCCAACGTACACGAGCTGAGTTTTTACATTTCTTGGCAGATACCTAGCAAATATAAAGCAGCTTGTGTGAATCCGACCGTTACTTGGTTGTTGCTAAATCAAGTTCAAAAGAACACTAACCGAGAACAGCCTTACCGATGACTTCAAAGCATGTCGCGTGAACATGGGAAAATGCAAACGTGTTTCATTGGCTAACATTTTCTGCTACAGGATGTTTTCCAAACGTCGTTTAAGTTGCAAAGTTTGGGTTGTGAACAAAAAATGGAGGGATTTGCACTCGGAGTTAATTGGAATCTTTAACGATTTTGAGGAGTCATACAGCAGGTGAGACCTAACAAATTCGCGGATTCTTTTTCAACAAGTACTTTTGTCATTTTTACATTGCAAGCTTAGCTACTCAAATGCACATGTCGGTTAGACAGCACGGATTCAACTTTCACGTTGGCAACTAGCCTTGCACTCTTAACCTCTACAGCCTTTCAATGGCGGTCGTGAAGAACATTTATTCGGTATCTGAATGTAAGAACTCAATTTTGCGTAGGTAAAAGCATAATATAAACATTTTTTCGATGATCTAAAAAGTCAATTTTGGCTTGTAAAATGGCTGAAAAGTTTGCAACCTGGCATTTATGATTGCGAGCTGGATTTTGAAAATGCGACCTCGGATTTCGGCTAAGTCGCAAAATGCGACTTGGCGATTTTCATAGCGTCGAGCCCTGTTATTACCTAATTTCACATGTTTGAAACAGTTTTTATCCCTGAGACAACACGTGGCTGTTACAACACCAGCTGAAATCATATCCGCAAGATGTCAAGTGTTTTCGAGGATGTCATTTGTCCGTGAGAACACACACTCGCGTGTTTTTTCTGAAGAAGAAGCTTTGAAGAGGAAATCCTAAATATAAATGACTGTTACTGTTTTTTACTCAGTTTCCCTAATGTGCCATGCGGTATCTTCAATATACTAGCCAATTTTGGGGTCTTTTGACACACGTGTGATCATTGTAATTATTATCATTGCTGCCGAGAGGTGTCGCAGATTTACAATGGCGGTCACTCGAGATCGGCTGCCACAAATGAACACCTCGTAAAGACAGTGAATGCATGAATAAGAAGAGCCTAATCGGTACAAGTAATACCTTTTTGGAATCACCATGATCAGCATGGCGAGAGGATTCAGACAATATTAATATCAAGCATGTACATTAATGGAGATGGATTGTAAACAAAGATCGCAATTTCGAAGTGTACAAAATAATATTTGATGTGTGTTATGTCTATGGCACTTGATTATACACTTTTACTGAGCAGACTTCAGTTACTGATTCAGTGATTGATAAATAAAATGAACTTTTCTGAACTGAGAGGTATCATAAACTATCATTCATTGACGTCGGACTATTATTTGAAGAGATATGAAGGACTGAAGTGAAGCCGAAGAGAGGTAGTGGAGCGGAGGGGCCACCCGTTCTCTCCACAGGCGTTCTCAGCTTCTGATCAGTCCCCAATATACTATATAATCCTCAGCTTCTGAGTATTATATAGTATATTGAGGATGATCAGAAGCTGAGGACGCCTGTGGTTCTCTCCACGTCGGACTTTGCTGACAACTGGCACAAGTTTACAACACTGACACTGTCACGGTGTTTCTTAAGAAACACTATTAAAAAGTAAAAAGTTGGTCACTGAGTCGAAGCATATGTATCACGGAGAGTCATAGTACTGCTCAGCGAACACTTACGTGAAATGGACACCGAAATCATTCATACGAAAACAACTCGGTGCTCAGGTAATTTGCTTCATGCTCTATGTACAAAAGGTCAAGGACAACAGAACAACTGCGCTATTAGCGTCAATTTTAAGAACTAAACAAGCTAGAAGTTTCCGCCGGCGGCACTGATGCGCGTGATCTTGGAATACACAAGGAAACTTGACAACGAGTTCATTCAAATAATCACGTTCACGTTGATAAAAATTTCACTGCACTAAATCAAGTTGGGTCTTAATAAAAAGCAAATTTTAACCAACTATTGGCTATCTTATTTACCAAAAAATGACTGAATTCAAATATTCCTCCGTCGGCAATTCTTTGATGCAAGCGGCTAAAAGGAGGAAATGGGTGATGCATGGGCGCACCCGGGGGGGAGGGGGGGGGGGTGCAATCGAGCAAAAAGGTCCGCCTCAGTGAAACAAAGAGTCCAAGTAAACGAGACGTTTTCCACAAAATTCACGGGAAACTTGCCGTAGACTGGCTTTAGAATAGAATTTCGATAAGGAAGTGATCACGTGCTTAGTTTACACTTCATGGCGAAGTCTTGTTATTCCGTAATACTTTCGCATGTACTAAACTCTCTCCTTGAATAATGAGTGCCAACTGCATAGTGGCGGAAAGTAAGCATTTTGGAAAATAACCGATGAACACTAAAACTTTGGTATTACCAGGTTGTCAAAAAAACAACCCATTGAGTGAGGAGGAAGGTTGCCAAACTGTCACGTCCTTAAAATGTCCCGTTCTGCATACCAGGAGTTTATCAAGACATTTTTGGGTGTTAAATTTGTGTTACGTTGTTTTACGGAAAGAAGCTACATTTGTCCTAAATGAAAAGTTTAGTTCCTAAATACAGGTGTGTTTAAGTAACCTTGTTATTCTGTAGTACTTACCTATACCTATCTGTAGTACTTAACTACATCCGTGAACTAAAATTTTAAAAAATTAAAAGTTTACCTTGTAACAGAACCCAATCCTGTACTTCGTGTTGCTGACAGCGTACTGTGTATTTTCCAATTGGCAGGCTCTGCGGACTGTCCCACCTTTTTGATTTTTTCTACCTCAGTTTCTGCAACCACGTCTCACTTTTCGATGCACGGCTAAATTCAACGACATACTATCATATACTATTATAATTTCCCTCTGGTCATAGCCATATTTTCCCTCTCGACTAAAATGGAAAAAACAAGACAGTTTCTATAGGTCATTATGCTACAGTAGCTGCGGTCTTAATCACCTAATGGGTTGTTTTGACAGTTCGTGGTATCCCAAAATTTATTAGGTATTTTCCAAAATGCTTACTTTCCGACATCATCCATTTGGCAGTTTGTGTGACGATGGTATTATTGTTAAGGAAGGAGAGAGTTCAGTTTTAACTGACCTCAAATATCTAATTTAGCTCAAATTTTCAATGGCATACGGTGCACGGTTGACACTTTGGGGGTTTCTCGCTGGCACAACCCGTGGCCAGAATGTATTTTGTCTGTCATTGGGCATTTAGTGATCAGTGACGTGTATTGAATCACATGGAGTTGGTTTTTGTGGTACCTCGAATGTATGAGACAGCTCATTTTTAGATGTCCTTTTTGAATTTCTGAGTGGCAGACCCTTTCCAGAGTGCAATTTGTCTGTCATGGTTCATTCGGTGTTCACTAAGTGCAGTAATAGTGTTCGACCTTGATTATCTAATCTAGCTCAATTTTTCGATGGCACACCGTGGTTGGCATTTTTGTTTTTTTTTTCTGGCGAGCACAACCCAGAGTGTATTTCGTCTGTCATCGGGCATTTAGTGATCTGTGACATGCATTGGAACACATGGAATTGTTTTTGTGATACCTCGAATGTATGAGCTAGCTCATTTTTGGGGGGCCTTTTTGGGTTCTGGTAGACCCTTTCCAGAGCGCAATTTGTCTGTCATGGGTCATTCGGTGTTCAACGCGTCAATATTGTTCGTTTTAAATCAATATCTAATCTATGTCTAATCTAGCTCAAATTATCAATGGCATACCGTGGTTGACATTTTTTGGGTTTCTAGCGGACCCATTCCAGAGTGCAATTTGTCTGTCATGGGTCATTCGCTCATCAGTGGCGCTGTGCCTACAACTAGTGTACATCCGAGTGCGGGACATCTCGGATTGTTCTGCACATATAAGCTCGTGCTATATGGCAAAATATTTTGAGCTTATTCATTGAAGACTGGCTGCTTTTATAAATTTCACACTCCGTACTTTTCCCGTTTTCACTCCATTTCCCAGCTCAGTCATTAGGAACCGTATCGGGCCCGTAGTTAGACAATCATTCTCTAGATCAAACGGTGACAGGTGACGCCGTCGGTCCTTGATATAACGATTTTTGATCTAGGCTCCTATTGTGTTGTACAGCGAAGGTATTGCATTAGCGATGTCTTCACGCCAATAAAATTCTTACTGAAATAAATTAAAATGTTACAGAACTCATACTTTCGTGGAAGAAATACACTAATTTGGCCAAAACACTAGGATGGGCTTTCATGTCTTGAGGTGATGCGTGTTCACATCAGCATGTTCATTCAGCACCGTAAATAATAGCGTTTGAGTCGTGACATCGGACAAAAGACTGATCCTGGCGACTAACAAAAGAAAGATTGATATCAGGCCTCCGAAAACTGGTATGATCTGGAATACGTACTAAACCTTAGTTATTCAATGGAAAATCTTTTCTTTGAAACAAGTCGAGTAAAAAGAATCAATTCATAAAATACTAAATACAATAACGCTTGTGTCGCACAGATATTGAAAACTAAGGTGCGCAGCGAAAGCAATAAGACAAGCGAATTCGTTGACTTATCGGTAGGAATCTCATGCCGATAATGGCTGAAAAATTAAGGCCCTTTCAGTTCTCGCTTTATCAAATAACCTTGACTGTCCATTTGAACCTTTCTAAATTCTCGGTCACGAACTCACAAACCTGAATTCGCACCATAATTTGTTTACAGCCGAAGATGATTTTTTGGATTATTGCAGGTGGATGGAATAGACTTAAAAAAGTCACTGACAAGCAAAGTCGTAATGTGTCACTTTCAATTTCGGAATTTTAGGATTGGACAATCCCAATAAACTCTATAACGTTTTTATTATTCAATGCAGTGATGATCTTGATGTTCTTGTGGGTAACGAAAATAGACCCATTTCACGATAAAGAATGACACGATAGAGATTAGAGTAAGAGGTCAAATAGTTCGTTGAGCCTGCTAAACAAAAGGGGGCGCATGCAACTTGGCGTTTAACGCACTTTGCTAGAAATCAGGTAGATACGGTTTGCCGTATGGGATGCACTGGGACCACCGCGCGTATCGGCATGCTCATGGAAGTCAATGTCTTGCAGTACTATACTATTAGCAGAATTTTCAGATTATTTATTTATTTTATTTGGCGTCACCCGGAAACGTTTTGCATTGAAAGCCGGAAGCACTGAATTTAGCCTACTACTACCGGAATCCGTTTTAGTGCCGAAACTCGGACCGTTTCACGGTGCGCGCTTTGGATCGCTAAATTTGTTAGGGAATGTTATATAAAAAGGTATGTGCAAATTGACCGCTAGTTAGAGCCTGGTTTAGCTCATCGGATACGGCCACCACCTTTCACTGAGGTCAACTCAGTTTGATAAGTCACGAGTCATAGAATAAAACTTACCAGCGATGTTTTAACTATTTTGCTTCTGAAATTGAATTCCATGTAAAAAGTTAGGTTGAAATTGTTTGAAAGAAATTCGGTGACCACTGGCCAATTAAATGATAGACTATTGACCGGTGCCCTCGTCAGTGACGGGATTGATGGAGCCCTATGAGTTGCTAGTGGAATGAGTAGTAACTTTGGAACCCGTTCCAAGAAACTGACTGCCTGGAGTAGTTCAATTCTGACTCAAGTCTTAAGACAAAACTTAAGTAAAAAACTTAATCAAAAACTTAAGTCAAAATAAGATCCCAGGCTCTTGAAAAACTTGACTTCATATTGGACTGAAGGTTTGTTTTATTAGCTAATTCAGTTTTCTGGAGGACTCCTGAACTGTGGTAGGAAATTGGTCTGCGAGTCGCTGGACCGCTTAACAAGGCAATACGCTCGGTTTAGTTGACGTCTGCCACGCTGCCTGGGAGGTCCGTCAGTTAGCCTACTAAATAAATGGAGTAACTCAGTTGTACTCGAGACATCTGGTGGAATCACGGTGGAACTTTTCTCTTTCTGATTTTCTCCCCTGGTATACTCTTCAACGGGTTGAAAACAACAATATTATATTCTGTACGAACCTAAACGGAACAGTTATCGGAAGGTTGCTCTGATTAGTTTTCACTTCCCGGAAATCAANTTTGCTTCTGAAATTGAATTCCATGTAAAAAGTTAGGTTGAAATTGTTTGAAAGAAATTCGGTGACCACTGGCCAAATGATAGACTATTGCCGGACCGGTGCCCTCGTCAGAGTGACGGGATTGATGGAGCCCTATGAGTTGCTAGTCGAGTAGTAACTTTGGGACCCGTTCCAAGAAACTGACTGCCTGGAGTAGTTCAATTCTGACTCAAGTCTTAAGACAAAACTTAAGTAAAAAACTTAATCAAAACTTGACTTAAGTCAAAATAAGATCCCAGGCTCTTGAAAAACTTGACTTCCGAGTCATATTGGACTGAAGGTTTGTTTTATTAGCTAATTCAGTTTTCTGGAGGACTCCTGAACTGTGGTAGGAAATTGGTCTGCGAGTCGCTGGACCGCTTAACAAGGCAATACGCTCGGTTTAGTTGACGTCTGCCACGCTGCCTGGGAGGTCCGTCAGTTAGCCTACTAAATAAATGGAGTAACTCAGTTGTACTCGAGACATCTGGTGGAATCACGGTGGAACTTTTCTCTTTCTGATTTTCTCCCCTGGTATACTCTTCAACGGGTTGAAAACAACAATATTATATTCTGTACGAAAACCTAAACGGAACAGTTATCGGAAGGTTGCTCTGATTAGTTTTCACTTCCCGGAAATCAAACGGCGCAAGAGTAAGTATCCATTTTTCATTTGCTCGTGTAAATCGTGCATACGTGACTTTGACACCCGAGGATTAAAACGGTTGGAACACTTGCTGTGCTTAGCTGAACTGACAGATGCGAGCACCCTGACCGAATCAGGTCAACATGTCTAACTACGCAGCCGGACTCAGATTTTTGATTTGTTATTGAACGCGTCTTCATAGTCTCTCGTTGATGTAACATCCAGTGGAGAGCCAGAATTTCATGAACACAATGTTTAACAGTTTATGTTGTTGCCGTGACTAGCCACTGCCACAAAGAAGCAACTGCAAATGACGTGTTTGTGCTCTCCCTGGCACTACAAACCACTCACAATCGCGGGTCACGACAATGAATTGTGGGTCACTTTGCTCTTCTCCCTTGAATCAAGACGATCATTTCTTGAATAGTAAGTAGGTATAGAGTCTAATCATCAAATTCTAAGACTTTGAATTCAAACATGACTAGAAGTCTTTGCCTTGAAGGGTTGGAAGTATCGTGGTAATAAACGGATACAGTACATGGGTGATGGGTCCCTGATTTGAGAACCAGCTACTGCCCCCTGAATAATACCTGTTAACTGGTAGTCGTTGTGCCGTCATCCCTGTCTGTCCATCCATCTGGCGTCCTCTGTTGTATCTCCCAATGCCCTTTGATATATGTGTTCGTGAAATTTTGCGGACATGCTCCTATGTATAAGGGATTGAGCGGAGCTTAGAGAAGTCTCGGATTGATCGGAGTACCAGTGTGTTCCATAGTGGCAATTTTATTTTTTTGATGTTTACGTAGCTCTGCTATCAGAGATCATTTCAAGAAAGATTTTCATGAAATTTGGCAAATAGGTATCCGATAAGGTAATGACTCTGCCTTTTCATTTTTGGATAGATTATACTTACTTTGCAGCACCTGGTGGTTATTTTTACAGTTTTTGGCATCCACCTCTCTATCAGCCAAACTCTTGTAAGGATGATTGTGAAATTTGATGCACATTATCTGTTCATACTGTGAAGAAGACAGCTGTTGATCATATTTAGGTGGCCCTGACTACTCTGGCGTCTGATAGTGGTAGTTTTTATGCATTATGCCCTAATTCCTGTCCGTCTGTGCATTCATCTGGCGTCGGTCCGGTGTCCAATGTCCTACATCCTCTGCTGTATCTTCATACCTTTTGATATATGTTCCTGTCATAGAAAGTCTGTAAAATTAAATTTTTGACTTAAAGCCAATTTACTATTAATAGTCACTTGACAACTGGTATGTCTTTTTAGTAAAATTTCGCAAAAGGAAAGGTACATTGTCAATAATGTGACTAAATTTCGTTTGGAATCAATGTTCAAGTTGAAACGTAAACCTTGCTAAAATTTTTGAAATTGTCAAAATTTCATTCTTTTGATTTTTTGATGAAAATTAAGTCAAAGTCCTATTTTTGTGAACCCCTGGTGCAAAAATGGAACATTTTAAAGACAATTCTGAACAGTATTTTGGATGACAGCATATGAAGCATGGAAGCTGAATGTTTCATATGGATACGATCAGACAAATAGAAATATTGTAAAGAATTGGATGCATTCATTGACCTAAAAATATAAAGTTAAGGTGAAGCCATTACTCAGGTGAGGTCAAAAATGACCAAGTTCAAAGTAACATCAAATAGGAAGGAAGTGTTTGACTAAGCCAAAAATAACACCAGTGATAAGTCCAGCTTACTTGTGTTGAGTCTGAAAACATAATCTTGCAATGAGTTTGAACTTTAGGGGATTAGTTGTTTGCTTAATAAGTAACTTAGGGCGTTTTGGACTTTTGGCACCAGTTGTGTACGTTTATTTCAAGATTAAACATACAAACTTCCCACAGTATGGACATGGACTTTCGAAGTTATAATAAATTCTGTAATTCACATTAAGTTTGAAAGTTGTGTTGTGTCGACCACAGAAAACAGGAAGCATGCACTTGCCTTATTTCGTGACTTATTTTTTGTGACTCGTTGCAAAATTGAATTAAAATCGTCTGGCCTCCGTTGTACCTTCGATTGTTTAGCATTTTAAAAACACCATGCAAACTCTTGCAGAAAAATGCTAAGCTCAATTTCTCTCAAGGAGGAAGTAATAACGCCAGGTTTGTTACTGGAATCCATATCCCAACATAATGGTACTGCAAGCCTGTAAGCCTGAGTGTGTGCGTGTGACCCCTTGACCTTGCTTTCATTTCTTCAACGCGGCTATGACTTCATGTTTAATTCAGGCCTTTTGTTTACATGCATTTGCAGATGCAGCCTTGTGACAGGATGCCTACTGCCTATCACGGTCACCCTTAAATTATGTCTCAGCCGATGCAGCCACACGAGGGCAGCAGTGGTGATGGCTACGGAGGCAGCGAGACGGAAGAGATACGTTGCATGTACTGCGAGGACACCTATAGTCAACTGGCCAGTTTAATGAGTCACATTAAGCGTGTTCACAAGGAACACTACACTGATGCTTTATCGAAATCTGAAAAACACAAGTGCCTGTGGTGCGACACAAAGTTCGCTAAACTCAGCCACCTGATGACGCATATCGAAACCAACCACCCAGATCAGTACAACGAAGCACAGAACTCGAAAAACTTGGATAGATCAAAAAAGGAACAAATATTACGCGAGGGTAAGAAGGACGAGCGGCCGGAGTCGTCTGGTAGTTCGGGTCAGAGTTCACCTGGCGTAGAATCAAAAAACAATAACAAGGAAGATCCAACGACTTTAACGGCAGTGAAACCGGAAAATATCAAAAGGAATACAGAAACTGTTGTGTTGAAACCAAAAAAGTTTAAAAAACCCCGACTTCATGCGTTGGATGACATCACTCAAGATGAGCGAAATCCCCCGCCTGAACAGAAAATGGAAGACCCGACAGTCGACGAGATTGCTTCAGAAGGCGCTGATATGTCTGGTCGGACGCATAGTGTTGGGGAGTCCAGTGTAATCAGCCCTCCCGTGGCTCAGTTTGCCACACCTAAACACGTGTACCAGGGTCCAGCGTTAATGCCAGAGGGGGTAATAGATCATTCTAAGCTATTCTCCCCCCTCATTGCTACTCCTGGGAGTGTGCCTTACACTAAACTGAGAGAGGATCCGCTGCATACAAGAATTGAGCGGCCTGAGGAATTACTACACAGGTCGCGGGGACGACCTTCAAAACTAGCCACCATCATGGGGGCTCAAGGTGGGTCTCTTTAAAGCTTCATGTCATGCGCATCCAAATACCAGTAACTTGGATAAATTTTCGTTTGGAGTACTTTGATCAGGGTAAATAATTTTCTTCCCTGGCAGTCTGTACAGGCTTTTCATTCACAATTTGTTTTCAAAGTGGTCTACTTATTCTCACATGCTGTATTTTTTCTGTTGCAAAACCATTTTGTGTTTACAAATACATCTTTTTTCATGAACTGCAGTTTTACCTGCAGTATTTGTAGAACAGGCCTGCCAGTGCGTGACATACGGTAACAATTCTTCAATTTGGGACAAACGTGTCGTTAAAATTTCCATATATCTATTTTAGAGGCTTACCACATTTTTACAAAAAACTCAAAATTATGCCTTATGTAGCAGCTACCTCATACAAACCATGCTCAAAGCACATTAAATTTTCATAAAAAGCTATTTTTATTGAGAAATTTGACAAGATGAAGTTTAACTTGTCCGCCATATTGTATCCCAGACTGTGGAATGCTTACCATTATGAGCTGCAGATCACATTTGCGACTTGAAATTTGGAAATGCTAGCTGAGATTTTGGCCAGCTCATATTAGTGGCTCATGTGCAACTTGGGCATTACAACTCCTGCGAGCTGAGTTGCGTCGCCTGAAAACATCCCGATAGTATTTTTTAGTTGAACGGGAACATACTGGTGCTGCAACACTGGAAGTAGTTCGTCACTATGTACCTTTTATGGTCGTCATTGAGGTAACGACCTGGAATCTGTGTATGCGAGCTAAATTTCGGGCAGTTGGGATTTTGGCCAGGTCGCTAATGACAACCTGGTAATGTTTATACTGTCAGACACAGTCAGATTTGATATTGTACCAAGTGTGTGCTACGTAATATCAAGCATGAGTAATGCACGTCTCCTGATAGACAGTCAAAATACTGTTTCTAGTAAATAACCGTGTTCGGGGGGAACAAAATAACAGAACATATGACAAGAACTGCTACTTGTGATAGAAGAATCGAGTTTATCACATAAGTCCACGTGCTGATCAGCATGTCTTTGCGGTCTGTGTAGGTGGCTGATCGTTTACCCTATTGGTGCACATGGCAAGACAAACTTAATTGTTTTAAGGGCCGCATACATTTCACTGGATTTGGTCGCCGCCTTTTTCTCGGTCATAGTCCTTTACCAGCTTCATCATCACTTTGCCATCTCTGTCATCCACTTCCATGTTTTCCATTGTTCTCCTTACAATCAAAAATGGTGGTGCACCATGTTTGCTCAGTTCTGAGCCATGTTTGGAAATCTTAAGGTATGTTTGAAGAGCTCTGAGCCATGTGTGAAATGTTTATCCATGTTTGAAAAACCTGACCTTGTTTTGCAGTATTCGAGATCATGTTTGTTTTTTATTCTTTTGTTGTAAAAATGTCAGTGGACATGCTCAGCGCAAAGACTGTGTAACTGTACTTAGTTATGGTGAATTAGTGGAAAAGCGAGATTGGAACACGAAAATGCCATGCAACCTGAGCCATGGTTGTATTTTTACCTCAGGAGGTCCCAGCTAGGGTTTCTCTGACTTGACAATCTTGACACCATTTGTATGCATTCAATGGTGTAGCGTCAAAAATATTAGACTAACGACGGACTCAACCAAAATTGATGAAAGTGATGCGTCCCATTGTTATCATCCAACACTGTCCTGTCTGCAAGGCGATTATATCTGCATAGAAGCTTAGAGGTTTGATTGATGGGTTATGAGGGATGAACTCTGGTTCCATGAGTTTCGTTTGTATCAGATAGCCTATTATATAAAAAAGTTTGCCGCGCACATGCACCTGTACACAAAACAACTGGACAAATTTTTTTTGAAAATGTTCGTTATTTGAAATTTTGGTGCACATTCCTGAACGTTCACATGACGTCGGATTAGAAGGCATAGTGGATGTCCGTCTCCCATATGAGAAATATTTTACCCTAATTACTCGCAAGACAGCTGACAGGCCGACTTTGTGAATGCTCATTTTAAGGAACGAGTCTGTCTTCTAATCAGACATGAAATTTGTCTTCTTATCTGAGTTCTACGCTTGAACATGGAAAAATGCACATTTACATGGTAGAAAAAACCGGCTTATTCTGTTCTCTTCTGACTTCTAACCTTTCACATGATTGGGGGTATGTTTGAGTATATATTGGTGATTTATGCTTTGCACAACTCATGCAAAGGGCAGCTCAGTACATTAAAAGTGTACTCAGATTTTAAGAGCATCAATTACTTATATCTGAGACATTTAGTAATTAATTAGATTTACATTCGCTGCCGTTTAAAACTGGTAGTCGTCTCTTGGTACGATAGACGGCAGTCGGCAGTAGACTTATATTTGCTTAGATTTTTCAGATGTATTTAGATATCAGGGACTGGGTTGCATAAAACTGTTGCATAATGTCTAATGCATTGGTGACAATAGCAATGTGTGGTGTGGTGCAATAATGCAATGATGTCATTGCTGCTATTCAGCGTGTATACCTTTTGTGAAACTGGGCGCAGGATGTACGTACTGTCTTTGTATCTAGGCGATGAATAAATTGTTACTATTTGTAATAATTGCCATTTTAGCCGATCATTGTAAGTGATCACAACCACCATTGACTTTGTCTTAACTACATACTACATCGTCAGGATCATTCAGTAATTCATTCCTTTACCATGTTGTATGACAACCATGAATTCACTTCCCTACAATTGACAAAACAGACGACAGCGGAATTTGTAATTGGTCAAATAAGTTAATGGTGTGACAATTTGAATCTTAGTTGCGGAAGTTGCTAAATGATTCAAGAACAAGTTTTGTGGCAGACACGAGCCGCTGAACCATGTCCAGTGAGTACTGCGACATGGAATTATAATTTTACACAAAAGAAATTGCCAAAAATGCTCCTTTTTCATTTTTCAATGTTTCCTATCGTTGTGAACGCCCACAATTTTTCATGACTTCGTTTGATCGCAGCAGTGGTACAAAGCTTGAACATGGAAAATTTAATTTGGTGGCACATATACCTCACAGTTACCGCGTTCTATGTTGGTGTCATTTTATCGTACTATTGTAAAATATCCCGTGGCCCACCCATAAAGCAAGGCGCCACTAAAACGCTTAAAAGATTGGATATGTGAATTTTGTATGTTTTGGGAGCTAAAATTTGCGTAAGACGGGCTTTCACAAAGGACGCGGACTTTCTCAAAGACACAGACTTTCTCACAGACACGGACTTTCTCAAAGACACGGGTGTTCAAGGAAGCCTCGATTGTATAAATTTGGGGTTGGTTTGAAGCCAAATGAGCATGATTTAAGAGTGAAATTTGGAAATTTCGGGGATGAGTGTTAAGCTTGAAATGGGTGTTGAAGTGAACGAGTACGGTTTAAGTAATGACGCAAAAGTCAAAGGTCAGCTTGTTGGGAACTGAGACCGGTTTTAGGGAGGATTTAGGTTTCAGCCTCTTTAAATCTTAAATAGGAAATTGGAAACATTGATCCAATTAAGTCTTTCAAATGCAAGTTTGAGAACTTTTCTTGATTTGTCGTAACTGATGCTATGGAAATAGAGCTGCACATTTTTGTCGTAAAAAATCTCCTAGTTCAGGATAGTGAAGATTTAATATTTTGCTCAAGGTCATAGCTTGTACAGCTTTACCAAATTTTAGAAGCAGGTAAGAATAGCTGTCCCTCATTCAAGAATTATGATCAATGGGTACGCATGAAAATTTTGCGCCGGCAGCTATTTTCAATGATTTTATGAACTGCCAAGTCTATTTTAAGACTCTATTGTCTCGAAATGTATTGTATGGATTTGTCCCACATTTGAGAAATGCCAAAAGCACCCAATGTACATGTCTTTAGAATCAAGAAATTTTGTTTGAAATTTGTTGTCCCAAATTTTTAAGACTGCCAAACTGGAAATTTTTTACTGAAGTATCCTTTGTTAGGAAGCATTTGAATTGATGAACGGAAACAGAATTTTGAGTTGAGCAGTTGTTTTTGCCTTTTTGGCAGAGACGCCAGTCCTCTTTCCTATGTGGTGTGTGAAATGGCTGCAGGGGTGTCTCTTATTACAGGATGCACATTCAAAAACAGTGATTAGATCTCATGACTGGCCTGTAGTCTGTGTGTCACGTGAAAATGAAATCACAAGGAAATAAGATTTGTGAATGACTTGAAATTTGTTAGGAATACATGTAGCTTGGAATGCAGTTTGGGTATAAAACATTGAGGTATTTATCAACCCTGGCTTGTAAAGTTCTTTCACATTTTGTGAAATAATTTTTAACTACCTGTTTTTATTTTGTGGAAGTATATTTTATGAATGCTTGGTGACAGAAAAATGCGCAAATTTTGCACATGAATAATTTGTTTGAATAAAGTTGCTATGAGTAACAATGAAAATATAAAATTTCATGCAATACTGAGTTTTTGAAAGAAACCCACAAAGACTGACAATTACCTTTGAAGGGGTCCATGTTCTTTAGTTTCATTTACAAAATTTATTTATCCACCTCTGATGATCGCAGACCAACATGGTTGCCTAAAATGTTTACAAGGACAATTAAGATATTTACAAATTTAACAATACATGCATGAAGTTACTTTCATAAAGTTCAACTTGCACTTCATTATTACAGTCGTGGGATGCTCTAGAATTTCCAAATTTGGCTAAGTTTGGAACATGATGTCTCAAGAATGGATGATCCATCATACTGCTAGACAAAGCGTGTTGTTTCAACAACGCGAAATTGATATTCTTTACGCGTACCGTTTTATAAATATCGTACACATCTCCAGGCTCGAGTGACATATCCAAAAATGACGAGATTGTACTGTGTGCTCAATGCTTTGTTCTTCAATTGTTTTTATAATGTTTACTTACTTGTATGAGTGGCTATCAGTAATCAGTGAAGTTGCATAAAACAAAAGCAAAATGATGATTTAGAAAACTAGTGTTTTGAAGATTTCAATTTTGTACATTCGAAATTTGGTCTTGTTGTAGCTAAATTTTACTGAAGACACGATCACATCGGACAGTTAGTGGCAGATGAGTAAAAAATTCTATTTGCTTTCTACCTTCAAAACATGCAAACTTTCACAAATAAATTTCGTAGTTTTGTGATTACGGTATGTAGCTAAATGTTCAGATTGCTCAACAAGGTCGCGCATAATCTTTAGCTCAACAGAGTGTATTGCTATTGGCAGGAAGCAGCATGCTGGATGTGCCACCTGTTGAGGTGGGACGGGGAAGCTCAGGACAGTACAAGTGCTTCTGGTGCGACCAGACGTTCAAGATGCGTGGTCGACTCATGGATCACATCGACCAGCAACACAAGTCGTCGAAAGAACAGCAGGATAAGGAGGCGTCGGCATCCTTGAAGCAAAAACTTACTCACTCAGACATGACGCTGCCTGGCGCAGTGAATGGGTGGCCACAGACCACGGGACCTTTCCTGGCTCCCTCTTGGCCACACACGCTACCCATACCCGGCTACTTCTTTCCCCAGCTTAATGGGCTGGACTACATGTGCGGTCGAAGCTCGGCATTTCCGACTTCACAGCAGCCCTCTTTCCCTGGTCCCGTACCTGTGTCTTTAGTCCCAAACTCGAGCCCTATGTCAAATTGTAAGTTCTTTAAACTGGGGGCGTCTCGTACGAGGCTGACATCCTGTCGAATTCGAGCCAGCGATATTCTGCGAAAACAGAAGCACTCCTGTAGATTTTACTATTTAAAGCTTAGAGACTGTTCCAAGGTGTTCTGTCAGAACCCTGACTTGGTTCCCTGCTGTTTTAACGGGAACGTTCAGGATGATAGTCCCTCTTTAGTCACAGTGTCAGAGCCTCTTGTGGAGGTGAAAGACTTTTTCCGCCAGCCATTTCTGCCCGACCCTAGACTTCATGGAATGCCGTGGTTGAGTCCGGGGGCAGGGCGGCGGTCATCCGTCCCTAGTATGCTGCCATTGGAAGTTAGTAAGATAAAACAAGAACCATCAGATGACTTGGCTAATTTGGCCGCATTTGCGTCGAGTTCGCGCTATGGACGTCGTGGATCATTTCCGCTGGATTTAAGGAATCCTGGAAAGACACCGGACTTAAACATGCGACGTTCTCGTGAGTACCCTCTGTAAAGTGGCTTAGTTTAACAACATGGTTTGTTTCGTCGCCATTTGTTTAATTTGTTCAACTGGCAGCAAACGCCGTTATTGTGATGTGGAGTTGAGCAAAAATAGTTTTCCTAGAAAGACTTTGTTTAATTTGATATTGTGCTATCTATATTGATTATGTCAAAACGTAATGAAGATTTTGTGCAATTTATTATGAGAATAGTTAATGAACACCGTTCAGTTTATTCTGTTATAGACTTTATAAATACACTGTGTGTATCTTGATATCAAGAGGTTTCAGCATTTTTGTGTGAGGTATTTTATTAGCGTGTATATTATCCTTGGGCTCTCGTTACCAAATCAATTGCACGTAATGATGTGATGTCTGCAAGGAAGAGGCAAAAGTTTTTGTGCTCAACATCAAGCATTCATTGGTTAATGAACGGTCGTAACATAACGTTCACGTGTCGGAGCTTTTGTCACTTTTATGCTACTGTTGGCTACGGTACGTTACTTTGTGAATTTAAGCCACGATACTGCATGTACTTCGGTAAAACCTCAACAATGTCAGACAGAATGTGTGCCAAATTGATGTTTTTTTTCAAAAACGTTGCAAACTCAGAATTTCACTCCACATGATCTGTTTGTTTTTCTGTGTTATGGAACTTAAAAATCCCAATCATGTATTTGGTTCTACTTATTTTTATGAAAAAATACATTTTGTGTCCTTTAAACTGGTGAGATGTTTCCGTATAGCAAAATGTGTTTCTTGCTTATTGTGGCATCACAGTCCTAAAGGTGAAGGCAACCTATTCTCATGTCATTTTTAGCAAAATACGGTTCGTTGATTATCCCAGACATATTTTCCACTTAATTACAGCTTTTCATAATTTGATTAATTATTTGTTTCCTCCGGAAGTGACGTTTTAGGGGGCGAAGATTTCGCGCACATTTCTTTTCCCGTAGTCTGACTATATGAGCGTTGACGAGTCAGTCATAGATCTACCTCGGTTGTCATAAGTTCAGTCATTGTTTGGTTTTGTTTACGAGTCAGTTGCTGCCTACTGGGATGTACTCATTATGGCCCAAAGCTTGTAAGCAGCCCTCCTGCGATATTGAGTAGTGGGAGTGAATACAGGGCCCTTTTGACACCCAGTGAAGAGGACAGTTCGTCGTTCAATGAACAGATCGGTGAGCCACACTTTGATAAGTTTATTATGGACTTGTCTAAAGTATTGGAGCTATTTAGAAGGTGCCAGGTGTGTGGTGAGGGTGTCACACAACGGGGTGTAAGCAGTTTGTGTTCTCAAGTCACTATCAGTGGGATTGTGTCGTGGACACTCAGCCAAGTGGGACAGTTGTTCCTCTGTCCATGGAACGATAATGAGTACATCCTGGTACGCAGCAACAGTGTGGCATGTCGACTGACTTGTAAACAAAAGGACACAATGACCGAACTCATCAAAACCGCGAGATAGAACAATGACTGACTGGGCAGCTCTCACAGTCAGACTATACGAAAAGAACTAGGCGGGAAGTTCTTGCCTCCCAAAACGTCACTTCCGGAGTAGAGAACGAATAATTAAATTACGAAAAACTGTCATTAAGGGGAAAATATGTCTGGGATAACCAACAAACCTTATTTTTGCTAAAACAGACATGAAAAAGGGTTGCGTTCGCCTTTAAGTTAGAGCACATCCCGCAGTATAGTGTTACTTTTTATTGACTATTGAAAAATTGCCTCCTATTGCTGAAGACAGTGATTTTACTGGGAATGTGGTGTAAGTGAAGTTTTGTATATGGATGAACCTTAGGAGTTGTGAGAGACTCAAACAGTTGTGTCTAGACCGTTTTTTTAAATGGACTACGGCTACCAATAAAATCTTAAGAGAATTTGAGATGTGATAATTATGGGAGATTTTTTTACGATACATAGCAGTGTCAGAGGAAGTCCTTACCATTACACGGCCTTCGGCAGTGACCTCATTAGTAAGAGTACAATGGGTATTCATGCACTGACTGGGGAGATTAGTTTCTCTTGTTCTGCCTTCAATGTGTTTTATTGTCTCCCATGGATTCCTGTCTATTTTTAGCCTTGAATGTTTACATATAGGTATTGTGTTCCATTGATCTTTTAAGTGTAAACAAAATCTAGGAAGGGCCTTGATGAGCCTACATCTGGTCTTATTTGATAATAGAGGAAGGCTAGAACTTTCTTAATACAAATCATCATTGTCATGGTGTACATGGGTGCCATTTTATTGTGATATTGTATTGAGTAAACAGATATGTTCATATTTTTGAAACTGCATGTCAACTTGTTAAGCTGTGCAAAAACGTATCTAGATCAAAACTAGCCAATTACTTCAGTAAAGTTGGAAAATTTTCACACTGTAGTCGTGTCCGTGCTATGAGTTTCCCTCACACCTTGCCCCCTGTTCAGCCAAGAATTCATACTACGTAGTCACCCTACAAATATGGTGCAAACAAGAGTTCGACAGATATGTACAATATTAGCCAAATGTATTCAGACAAAATTACCCAGAATTCCTGTCAGGACAGATGGCAGAAGCCGAATTTATGTTCACAATAGCTTTCCCTCATTATCGAGAATGAAGAGTATTTATAGAAAAATTAGTAGGGTGGTTAAGTCATTTTGTGAATAGAGTTTTGCTACCTTGGTAGTTATTATCAGTCAATTTTGCGGTTAATAAAATTAGCCGTCGTGACAGGGAAAACGATATTTTGTCCGATTAGTTTTGTCTTCTGCTGTATGTAATTGAGCAAGTGCGGAGATGGTAATTAATTGCACCATGTCTGCAGGTCATTTTCCACATTGTGATTAGTGCTTAGGTGTTGTTAATTGTTACCCACGTGTCAAGTTAACCCGGTGAGAATGGCCTCTACACTATTGTCGGGTTGTAAAATTTCTCCAGTTTAGGATAGTCTCTAAAGTTTGAGACGCCAAAATTGGAGCCAAAGCAGCATTTCTGTGATTCTGAAGTTCGAGTCATGGGCTATTTTGACATTCATCATGTCTGAAAAACAGGACACTTCATTTTGTATTTTTTAGTGAAATCTGAAAATAGACTTCATAATTTGTAATTCATTGAAAATAGGCGACTCAATTTTGTCGTCTGTTTCACAATTCTTGAACTTCGCACGACCAATATTACCGTTTTTTAAAATTTGATACAAGATACGACCACAATCACTGTGCCCCAAATTAGACAATTTTTTATGTGTTAAATCCACCGACAACTCGTTGAAGTAACTCGTGCGTATGGCATTCGTGTAAGGTCAGCCAGATCGTACAAGAGTCAAAAATGCTCGAGAACTTAATAGGGCCCCCTTCTTACGGTAAATTGACTGCATTTCAATGGGGAACTCAAAATTCGCTAGGTGTTGCTGGCTTAGCGAGGGACCTTCCCATAGAAATATCTAGTTGATTTATTTAACACCAAATGAGTGTAATGTGTACAATAGAACGCATATAATACAACAGTGCCAATTAGTAAAGATGACTAATCAGGCCAAGGTACAAAAGATAAAAATTACAATCGATACACGACACGAAAAAGCAATTTCTTATTTTCATCGTCGTTAGCATTCATGCAAATCCTGTGGATCCGTTATCATACGAATACCTAGCATGGTGATAAGTAGTGTTGCGATTATTTTATTGGAATGTCAAAATGAGGGACCTTGATTTCATTAAGTGAATATGGTACATTTGAAAACCAGCCTAGTGCACATAGCTGTTCAGGTTCCCTTGATTTCACACACATCTCAGCTTTACACTATAGTTGGGTTTCTGTTTGTTAAAGTGGAATTTCGCTCTAGGTTTGTTTGACTCGTGTTTCAAACCTTGCTCGACTGTTGAAACATGGTTTCTTCCTACTATGCATTGCTGTGGGGTGTATCTGTCTTTTCTGCAGAAAAGCATTAAGAATTTGTTTTTGAAGGATCAAAATTGGCCCAGAAATAAATAAAATACTATAAAATCTTGTGGGTTTAGAACACAGTGTGGTGAAACTCTATTTCTTGCAAAAGAAAAGTAACGCCAATAAAATGCGTTACCTTTTTAAAGATCTACATTACAGCTACCAACAGACAATGATTTGGAGAAATTGTGGGGATTCACAACACTGTTAAAAACTTTTGAAAATGAAAAATTACCAATTTTAGCAATTGTTTTCGCCCGAAATTGGTGAGCTTTTACTGTACAAGTTGAGGTGTCCGTTATGGTCACATACAGCAACATAAATCTGCTACAAGCCTAATGTACGTGGTCCGAGTGAAATCTTTATGGGACAATCATTGGTTCATGCTGGGTATCATCAGCATTTTGCGTAATGTAGCAAAACCACTTGTAGTGAATTTAGAGTTGCGGTTTGAATGCAGGACAATGAGATACTTGTTTTTGTGTCATGATTTTTGTACATTTTGTCATTAGAATCTTGAAAAATCAAATTAATTGCTTATAATAATCAATTCTTTGTAGCGTGTGTTGATGTGGAGAAACTCCAGTCATAAATTTAGTTTGGAGATGCAGTGCTGAATCCCCCCCAGTAGTCGGACCTTCAAAAGTTGGAGTAAAAACTGGATAAGATTTGAAATTTTATTATAAGTATAAAACAACATTTTTAAAGCAACAATGTCAATCTATGTTTGAACTAGTAACACTGACAATATAAAATGTAATTGAGCAAAACATGTAACATTCTCAGACATACAACATACTTGCATTCAACACCAAGTACAAAAAATAACAGTGTATAGGTCAAATTAACGTTAGCAATAAACTTACATGGACATGTTTCTTAGAAACATGAAAAATGCACACTTCAATTGCAACTAAAAACTACCAACAGCAGAACTCCTATTACTCGGAGATGCGTTGTTCATATCTTAACTTGGACAAAGTTCTGCAGTATGGTAAACTTGGAAGTTGAGCAACAACTCAACACGCATGCACGGACATGTTCCTCAGAAACTGATGGAAAATGTACACTTCAGTGGCTACTAAAAACTACAACTCCTATAAGAGATGCATCATTCAGATTTTCACTTGGACAAAGTTCTACAGTATGGTTCTAGTTGGCGCTTCAGATAAATAGGATTTTGCCTTAATTGGATGAAATCAGTTAGTTCTGTTGAATATGAATTGCAAGTTTACCGGTCATTTTTCACATTATTGCCCAAAAGTGCATGAGAAAATTGGGCTCGTGCGAAGTTAAACGAGGAATTTCCAAGTTCTCAATACGCAGCTGATTCAAGTTTGACTCACTCTCACACAATTTTTTCTTGTAATTCATTGCTAAAATAACTTAGATTTAGATAACTCAAATTTTTCCGCCTTTTATTGCCTGATAGTTTGTATATCTTGCAATTGTTACGAGTTGTTTACCACCTTCAAATAATTTCCAGAGCCTGTCTGCAGAAACAATTTATGAATATTTGCATGAATTACTACAAGAATGACCATACGTAATACCCTGACTCGTACTTAGACACGCTAGCCATGACAGCCTCTTCAGCATTTGGACTCCCAAGCATGCAAGCAAACACTAGTGACTTTCAACCTATTAATAACAGCTTTGGGTGCTCATTGGCCTGTCATAAAAAACCTTATGTAAGATATAATAAACTGATTAATAATTGCAGACCCAGCAGTTTGGCCTAAAGGCATAAGAATTCATGGATGCCCTAAGAAATTTAGGGGCCCTAAATGGATCATCATGGAAGCCCTGATCTTAAAATTACTTGTTACCACACAGTGCTATTTAGGTGAATTCGAAATTGCTACAAATCGAACTAATGGTGATGAATGATGTATTTGAAGCGATCAGTGAACTAGAAAGCAAAAACCAAATTTACTGTGATTTTCAAAAATGGTACATATGCAACTTTAACAATGTGGTAACATGTGCCTTTAGAGCCATGCAGTGTTAACCATGTGAAGCCCTAACCTGAGCTGCTGACGGCCTCATCAGAATGCAGCAAGAAGAGCGTACATGACGAACGGCAGCACCAGGTTGTCGATCTGAGTCGTGAAGGCTTCCAGGAGAGATGTCAATATTGTTGCCATGGCAACAGATACAAAACTATTGTAGTGTACACCTACAACAGTGATGGTAACAATGATGTCATAAAGGAAGGAAATTCATCATTGGTCGAGTCTTGGCTGTGTTCCAAAATAACAAAACTTGGAGTATTGCCAAGTTCTGCGCAACAAGTAGAGTAGGGTACACTGTAGTTAAGACAAGTTTGTAATTAAAAGTCATGGGCATAGTAATTTGAAAAGGATGCTTTTCACAATCTCACAAACCAATATTGCATGATACGACCGACTACACACTGACAACATGTGGCATAATAATTAAGTAATGAAATTTTATATTCTCATGTTTTCATAAATGATACACAATACCAAAATGATACTTTGCCATATCCAACTTGTGTACCATAACTACCAACAGGCAATATTCTAAAAAATTATCATTCACGGCAATGTTTGAAGTGCTGGAAAAATGAAAAAAGAGCTATTTTGATGAGATTTCTCCAACATGAGAAAAGTTTCTGATAGTTGCTTTAATGTAATCAGAATTTTGAAAAATAGAAACATTATGGCAATTTTGGCAATTATTTTGTGCCAAATAAGTGGAGAACTGGGCTGGTGTACTTGTAAACAAGACATGTATCATGGATCAGCTACAATGCATTCCACACTTTCTGTGTGCGGCACAAGGAAAAGGCACTAAAATTGACAAAGTACATAAAAAATCTGTAAAACTAATTTGAAGAATGGTCAAAAGGTAAGCTATTATAATGGGTAATTTATAAGATAATTCGTCAAGCCAAAACATCAATTGCCAAAGAGAAATGGAATACTGCCCAGCAAACCATACAATGGCCGTTAGTATGTACCCAATTACCTATGCGGATTATCATACATTAACAATATGGCCAAGATTTAGTGGTTTCAATTTGTGTGCCAGCTACAATATTGAATAGGATATACAAGGTGTACATCCATCACTTCAGGTGTACATTTGGATTATACTTAACATGGTTCCAAAACTGATATTATCCAATTGCCCTGGGCTTGTCAGCAGAAAACTCCTGTGGTAAAAATCCAGCAATTTGAAACAAAATAGTCTGCTTTTAAAAGATAGAAGAATCATTGTTTTTGGACATGATTTCTTGTGCAAAATTAGGGAACAATTACTGCAAGTTTTAATTCAAAGCTCTTGATTACCATTTTCACAAAATGTGTTGCTGACAATATAACTTTGATAGCTATATTATCATGCACCATTCTCACCTATCGTCATGGCAATGGCACAAACAAACAGCTGACAAATCATAGCACAGAGTGTTCCCTCAACGGTTTTATGAGAGTTTGGCCAGCAGGTTGCACCCAACAGGGTACCACCAACAGAGGCTGCCGTGTCCCCAACACCTAGGGCGATCACTCCTGATAGCAGCTTCATGTGTACACCTACAGTTAGAATAATAGGACAAATAAAATTTTTCTCAGTTATTTGTACAGTCATGTACCTGAGACCAAAGGCCTATGCAAATGGCATCAGTACATCCTGATAAAGCGGTGACACAATGAAATAGGCTTTGTCACTCAATAGATGTAGATAAGGTCATAGATGGTGAACAACACTCTTCATTGATCTTCTATGGATTTAATGCAGTGGGATACTTCCAGTGCTTTTTCAGAAATTTATTGCGACCTTCATTCCCCCAAACTGTCTTTGCTATGAGGTCGGATATTTGAACTGTTTGGACAAACATTCCGTGAATGAAAGAAATAATTTATTGTGTTTCGTGCCACTCAACTCGGAAATTGAGTCAAGTGAAAGATGCTTTTGTGCTTGAACAATGCCAACTAGTTATGTGCAGAATGTTTTCTACTAAAATAATTTTCATGAGAGGATTGTCCTCAGCACGTAACCATTCAACACCTATAAATTTTTTGCTATCACTCCCACATAATTGTATAACCTGATCAGTAAGCATTTCGCTCAGGCACTGACCTCCATTCACAAAAGTAGGCCAATCAAGATGCTCAGGTGCCCCGTTTGTTAATTAAATTATAAAAATGCAGATTAAGTTAAATAACCAAATGCTCAGGCACATTCCGCTCTGCTTATCAGAGTTCGAAATTAAAACAGAACCGGAAACGTAAACATATCATCTGAAACTCCGCGTACTCGTAGTAAAGGTACCCCAACTTGTGAAGAGACGAGCTCATACCCTGAGTGGAATGGAACTGACTAGACAGTGCTATGTTGGGTAAAACAACACAGAGAAATGCTCAGTTATGTAGGACCCTATCAACAAGTTTTTGCATTCAGCCAAATACCTACAAAACTTTGTGATTTAACTTAATGAATATTTTATCATATTCTTGAAAATACAAGACACTGTGGAATTTGATTTTGACTGTTTACCAGACTGTCACTGTCTGAGTTACATGACCTTGCAATTTTAGTAAAATCTGAAGAAAGGTACAGTCAATAACTTGACCAATTTTCATTTGATATTAACTGTTCGTGATGAAATCTCAAAAAAGATGTTACAGTCTCGTGCAACTTTTGATTTTTTTATAAAAATCATAAATTTTATTTTTTGATAGCCATCTTGCAAATTATGTGGAATGTTACAAAAACAATTTCTAACACCGTTTTAGAGAACAGAGCATAAAGCATAGAATCCGACAGTTTCACATGAATCCAATTTGCCGTTTCCCAGATACGATAATCTGAAATTAGCCAAATTTGGAAATTTTCCTACGGTCCTACATGACCTTAAGTCACCTGAACTTCGCGGCTGATAAAGTCTGGTACTAGCTAGTCATACTGACCGAGGAAATGACGTAAGTTTTGGAACAAAACAGAGCCACTAAACATCTAGCAATCAAAAACTGTACAGTAAAAGCCAAAAAATAATCAGACAAAATGATCCGGAATTCCACGTCACGATGGCTGGGCGGAGCAGAATTCATCGTCGGAGTAGTCTCCCCTGATGACCGAGAATGAAGGGTAATTAACAAGAAAGACAGTAAGGTGGCCAAGACCTTCTCTAATTAGAATTTTGCCCCCATAATAGTTATTGCCAACCATTTTTGCTGTCAACTAAATAAGCAGTCATGACAAGGGAAACAGTATTTTGTCCATTACTTTTGTCTAGTCCTGTACTCGATTACTTTTGTCTAGTACTGTATGGCAACAGAGCCTAAGACTGTATAGCCTTAAGTGCCAGACTCACGTCTTAACACTCTGTAGATAAACACTAGGCTTGTAAAAAACCTTTAGAAGAAACTTTCCACTCACCATATGAAGTGTCACCGACACCAAGCCACAGAGGGAAGGAGAAGCCAGCCAACAAGTAGATAGGGGTCAGCAACAACTGTCCTTGGTCTTGTTTGTCGCGGAATACAGACAGGTGTTGGTCGAGAAACTGACCAAGGGGAGGGATGTCCATCACACGGAAACACTGTGAAGAACAAATTAAACAGAGCCCATTAGACTTAGTCATTTCGCATTCACAGTATGAGTTACATCCTTCATTTTTCTTATCCAAGTTCTCAAAAACACGTTTACAACCTATCAAATGTATGTAACAATTCTAGGACTCTTTTTTGATTTTGTACCTTTTATACAAAAGTTGTTTATATATATAGCATGAACTTTGAATTGTACCATGAAAAAAAATGATGGTGATGGAACGACGTTTTTGTCAAAGGAAAAGAAAGTTTCTTACCTCTATCATTACAAAAGCCATCAAGGCAACAACTGAAGCTACAGTCATCAGAGAAGTTGAGAATAAAATGCCTGGAACAAAGATTGCTAAAGCGACAGCATGGAATAGCTTGCGCACAACTGTGGAGCTCTCAGCTGTGCTACTTGAGTAGAAATAGACGATCAGTAGCGCCACCATGCAGCAAATGACCCAATGCACAAGCAGCAACTTCTGAAACGAAGAGAAGATTGCCTTGGGTACGTATCAGGTTTCTACTGTTAATTTAGCCAAAAGCCAACATCGTGAATAGCCAGAGTGACATAAGACTCAAAACTCAGAAATTGGGTCTTACGATCTACACAGTCAACAATTTCTGAAAAATAATTGAATCTGATTTGATGCAAAAGTGAAAAGTATCTAAGAACATGCACGTAACTGCTAGTTGTTGACAGATAATTTCTATAAAATTCTGGACTGTGATGCTCTCACAATTACTTGCTCAAAGACTGTTTCAGCAATTTCGAAGTGGAAGGTAGTGTAAGACTACATTTCCGACTTTGGCAACAAGTTTTCTTCTTTCTTCGAGACATGTTTAGTTAAACACGACATTCTATTTGCAGCCTTAACGGAAAGCTTCCCAAATGGGTCAGATCAATTGCCGCAAGCACACAGCAGTTAGACACTGGTGTTATATTCAAGTCACGCAATTTAAAATACCACACAATAACATTGTCCTGTTATTTGTCTCCTTCAAGACATCCTCAGTGACGATCAATCACGTGGTGACCACACGACAATGTATTAAATGAAGAATGCGATCATGCACAGAATGACAAGGTATACTCATATCAGTGTTAATTTTTCACCAGGTTCTTTGAATGAGATAAGGAACGATTTGGAGAAAGCTTTGGACTTTCCCCAATGTCGCCTGGTCAGCCCCGCTGGTTCTATTCACACTGCAGTCTCACTTGGGGGCTAGTCCTCAATAGAGTGATTCTATTCACAAGGTCACATAGTGAGGGTAATAACTCATTCTGATCAGACCATAAAACAGAAGGTTTGATAGCATCCAGGCTCTGTTTTTCCATCCTTTTTGGGCTGTGAAAACCGAAAGAAACCGCTTACAAAATATGAAGAGAGGATTAAAAATTAGACTATGTACACTGGGTTCTTGAAATTTCATTCTTGGCAAGTAACAACGATTTTGTCAACAAAAACTCAAGCCTTGAGCTACTGATTGGAATAGTTTCCAGCATGGCACATCAGGTAATAAATATACACACCACTAACTCCCAATAGAAGCTTGGCCTGAAGGAATCTGGATAAAACTGGTTCTTCTGAAGGATTCTTTTTAAAAAGGACATGTTCACAACATGTAGTTCCCCATATTATGCTCATACTTTGAACAATCATACTCAGTTTTCGATTAATACTATTAATACATAACAATTATCGTAACAATACACAACAAGCTTTTAGTGGTCTCATCGAGTTGTACAATATATTATGCCACTACTGTCACTATGCCCTTTGGAGTCCAAACTTTAATTACTATGAGAATTATTGAAACAAGATTTTAACCACGAACACATAGGTCTCGTAGTTTCAGTAAGGTCAATTTCACTGTTGAGTTGAAGTGCTATATAACCAATGCTTTGTTTGCCCTTTAATAGTGATTTTCTCAATTATATCTCTGACTCAACGTTATTGAATAGATTGGTGCCTCCAATAACAATTTTCTGATCTTTGGGAAAGACAAAAGAAGCGCATCAAATGATGGTTGAGTATGAAGTTGGATACTGACACAGAAAATAATGATTCACTGTGTTGTTCCTATAGTAAGTGCAAGTCAACTTCTCGTGCTCTGACATAAAATGTACTGTGAAAGTAGGGGAGTCAAGTCTAACCCTTAGTGACACTTGACGATTCATAGCCTTTGGAGAACGTGCCATCAGATTACTGTATAGACTGACCATACTCACGTTCTCATATGACTGCCAACATAATCCGAGTATCCAACCAACAGTGGACTGTGTGACAGGCAGACAGCACCCCAATACCAAGGTTAAGCCGACAGATGGGTACAGTACATGGACGCCAACATTCGATGTGTGAAGACAACACACTATCACCAATAGGACTGCACACGAGCACAGCATGAACTGAAGCAAAAGGTGAATATACAAAAGTCACAAGGATACTGACCTTGTACGATTTCTACAATAGTATGAAAGCCATGTGATAAGATCTCAATGAAGACAAGTATGTCACAATGGTTGTTTCAAAAGATGTTTACGTTAAATTTTCATGTTTCAAATGAATGTATTCATACACATCATTACCAACATTGGTAATTTAATGAACAATTAAGACCAAAGCATTGTACATGACTTTGCTGGAGTCTAGCGTGATCAACAGTTGGTTCACAGCAGGTTATCTCTGGTCTCGTGAATTTTGTCATATGATTTTGTAACTATGCAACTGTGGGTCTGGCTCCTTTCCTGTTCAAGTACACTGTCTGTTTGAGCCTTGTTCAATGGATGATCAATGTTTTCCTAATGATATATGTGAGTACATCGAAACATGTTGGAACTTAAATTTCTTGATATTTACTAAGTATAAACTGATACACAATACTTTGCTTTGAGTTAACACATGATGGATTTGAATCTTGCAGCTAGACAAATCGCTGTCCCATTTTGGGCTCAGCTGTTCACAATGCATCAGGGGGTAATTAAACAATTATTTTTCAGCCAGGGCTCTAAACACTTTGTTACAAAGTACAAGTGGGACAGTTAAATGATTAAGAGCAGGGTTCACAAAGAACTGACTTCACTGATCTTGCATGTCAGATTCAAAAGGCACGTTGCATGTGAACGACTTCCATGATTTACAATCCTCAGCAAAGTTCTAAACCACTATGTGGACTAGTTACCAACTTCAAGCACAAAATATGATTTACTTGTTTGAAGTAAAGTTTACCGATTTCAATACCACCTCATTATTGCCGTATGTTTTTTAAACCACTTATCAAGAATCTGATTGGACGCCACATTACCATAATCCCTCGGCACATCTCTGACATGGGCACTAAATCTGGTTCTACGAGCACGGCCACCGGAGAGGTGACATCGATTAAGCCATGAGAGTTGAACACCTGTAACAGAATAGCAGAAGTGCAAAGAAATGTGCTACAAACCCTTCAGGTGCTGTTATGTTAAGTCAGAACTAATATGTTATCTCTAATGAGCACTACAACTACAACAATGTCTACCAGGTGGCGCAATATACATTACAGGTGCCACAACCCATTTCCCAACATCATCATTGGTTGGGATTCAAACAGTTCTAAACACAATTAACATGTTTGGGCCACATAGTAAAACAATTGGTTCTGGACTGTGCCCGACCTATTTCAGTTGGCATTAGTTGATGCTAGAGGTAAAAAAAGGATCCCAAGATGCTTCAATGAGAATCAAATGATGATTCCTTGTTTCGAAAATACTGATTTAATTTTAAAAACATAGAACAGTAGCCTGTTTAATGCATGAACAAACATATGCATGAACCCAAACAGTTATCTCACCAGTGAGATAACATTTTGGTGGGCAACCGCGGCCGGATTCGAACACACTCCACAAGAGTTTTGAGTCGTCGACTTTACCACTACACCACTCAGCAGCTGACATCATAGAACGTGAAAATAGAATACTTAAATGAACACGCGCAATAATCGCATATTCAACAAAGGGCATTGTACTGACATTTATACGCTATGAAAAATCAGACGCATAATTTCCATAAAAATATTTTAGTTCAGTGAAATTTTTCTCTCATTTTGCTCTCACTTGTAAATCACCGAACTCCAATTTGAATGCGGGTATCATGTCGTCGGGATCCTTTGACTTGTGCGTCATACTCAGTTACCAGTGGTAATCTACTTTAGCAGACGATATTTTCCCCGTCGAAGCTTAGCGTGATAAAATGTGTAGTAAGCTATAATAGTTGCTAAATTATAATTTAGAGGTGCACCTTATTTTTATTTTGTAATAAATTTTCAATTAAATAAAAAATAATTGCAGGTGGTCTGATACACGTAGTACCAGAAGTGCACAGCCTCGCATGTGGACCCATTGCACTGATCACCTGGAAATATTTTTATGCTTTATTAATATATGGTTAAAACCGAGCTGAGGAGCTAGAAACCTGGCTCAAGGGTTTAGCAGTGTGACCTGGTGGGACTTGAACCCATGACCTCGAGTAAAGAAAGAAGGCACTTATCAACCAGGCCACACTGCCTCCTCAATTGGTTTTGAGTAAAAGCATTATTTGACAAAAATAGCTTGGCTTTTCTTAAAAGGTCACAACCTCCGACCCCGAGCCTCTGACATAGAAAGTAGTTACAAAGCCAAGGCAAGTCGAGAAAGGTAGATTGATTCATTGCAATGTTTCTCGTTCACTATGTGGTATAAATTTATTACATGTTCTCAGTCGTTATCCCCTTATCTAGAGCCCTCGTGGATTTTGGAGAATTATCGCCAGATAATTCTCCAAAATCCACTAGGGTTCTAGAATACCGGGGATAACAACTTTGCCATGTAATAATCTATATACATTGTAACATGAACATAATTTCTCGAGATTTATTATTCCATTATATTTGTTTCAGAGAACCCGGCCTTGTCGGATTGACAGGTCAACATTATCTTAGCTTGTGAATAAATGTATCATATTTGACTTCCCCGTGTGTTCTAAGCCCATGGCTCCTACACAAACTATGGCCATGAGCAAAATGATAATTTTCCACAGTCCACGGTGTTTTTTTGACTTTATAGCAGCTCCCACCACAGAGGAATAATAACGAAAGGAAAATATAAATTACACGTGACAGTAGTACTTACATGTATAGGTAAATAATTGTTGATGAAACAGACAGGCATGAGCATCCCTTGAATGACTAGACAACATTCTCCAAATGTGAATGTATGCTTGCACAATCGGGGCAGGTAATTCATTAACAGGTCACACAGAGTCAAGACGGCCAATACTTCAATAAAGAGCCCTGCAACAAGACCGTGAAATTTACACACAGCAGATCAATGGATGGAATGCAAAGTCGGCCAGGTAACCCATTGGCCACCTCTGAGTCAGTGCATTTCATTAGCTCATTTCCAGCAAAACTATGTACAAGTGACCAGGTGAAATATCGCCTAACAATTACAAAACAGTCAACAAAAAATTATGAGAGATGCCCCTCACTTACAAAAAATCTGTAACTATGATCAACAGCTGAGATTCAACCATGCAAACAGGGCAATTCAACTGACTCATTGTTAAATTTACACACAATGGTAATTACAGACTTTCACCAATTTAAGGCACAATATGGTAGAAGAGTGAATTTTTTCATAAAAGACCCAAACCAAATATTAAATGCTATCATTTAAAGAGATCTATACCATAGCTATCGTTTGAAAATGATTTTCAATGAGAAAGAATGCCTTAAGTTTGAAGAATGAAAAAAGACCTATCATGGCGACTATTTTTGACTGAAATTCGTGTGACTTTACTTTAGGTCAAGCTTAAGTCGCAAACTTCAAAATCAGCGAATATTTCTAGTTAAGCAATCATTTCTATCCACAATTACATGACTACAGCATGATCAGTGGGCTTAATGCGGGTGGGGACTTCAAAACAAGGTAACAGTTCCTGAACACATCAAACCTAGTTAGAAATTAGGTGATTAATGCAGAAGCTACATAGTGGTGGGTGGGACTATTTTCAGCGGAGAGACCGGTATAAGCCTTATTGGCAAAACTCTTTAACTTTTTTGTTAACCGATTGCTATACTCACAAACACAAGCTGTTGTTGACTCCAGTACTTTGAAAAAGGAAGGTAGGCTGAGCAGTATGTTGACTGCGATGCTCCATCTGAGATCTAACACCAGGTGAAACATCTGCTTGATGGCAATCATGCAAAGAAATGACAACATGGCCAAGCGCCAACCTGCAAGCCATAGTAAGTGGAGAAGTGTTGTGTATTCAACCAAAAGTACAGAACTATGGCTTGTAATTCTTTAAAACCTATTCCTCACATTATGGCGTAGAAATGAAATTTTGTCAAATTACTCAACAAAAGTAATTTAGCATTGTTTGTACTGTGTACATCATAAACTAGGGGTATTTGGCAAAGTTTCTACTATTGCAGAGAGGTAAACATCTTCTGAAAACTAAAATGACCTTTTTGTACAAAATGAATGAACTGTGAATTTCAACGTTTGTGTTCTCCATTGGTATTGAAGGCCATGTCCTAAAAACAACTATTCCTCACAACAAGTAGCGTTATATCATAACCAGGCCTGCAGATTATCAGATTAGTCCAAAAATATAAAAGTTTATTTGGTCGCAAGGCAAAATCGGTGATCATGACTGAGCTTGACTTTAGGGATACCAACAGAAAATTTCTTTTGGAGGATTCACATATTTTCAGTACTTTTCACTAAAAGATCCCCCCCGGAACACTACACTCAGTGTTGGTGTAAGCTGATTATTTATCAGGGTTGTCGAAGTCGCAATTAGGCCCTTAGATAATTTTGGGAACCCCTGACCTATTTTCTGTTTTCAAACTTTTTATTAGATTGACTTTTTACAATTCAGACACAAAAATAGTATGAACCAGGAAACATAAGGAAATTTCCACCAGTACATGGCACTGTTTCTCATGATCGGCCAGTGTACTCACTGCAAGTTGTCAAGCTTTAAGTACAGATTTCTTGTTTTTGTCAATGCAGTTAATGTGGAATTGTTTAACAAGGCAACGAAAGCAACATAGTTGCTCTGCCGGTGTGATACATGAGGTTAAATGCAGGTTATGTGGACGATGAGCATATGTCAAGACACTCAATCAATTATTTAAACAAAGTAGAATGGTCGTTGGGCAAAAAAAGTCACTGCTCAACCAACGTTGTTCAAACGTCCATAATTTGTCAACACGGATGCAAATATTGAAATTCAACAACTAATTATCATGAATTCCAACTGAAGTGTCGCCGCCAATTCAACGCTGATGGGTTAAACCTTTTAAAAGTAACTTGAAGTTACGTGTCAAGAAACAGACACGCGTCTCATTGATAATATCATGGGGAGGAACTCACCTGCCTCAAACCATGTGATGGAGGACGCCAGGGAGAGGGGCAGAAGGAGTGAGCACCATACTCCGGGTTGAGACAACAACCTGCAAGAATAACCAGAATGGCTCTAGACTGTACGCCGACTACCAAGCATTCACACAATGGCTGTACACTGTACGCTTATCGGTCAACCACTCAAACAATGACTGTAGACTATACCCTGACTGGTCAAGAATTCACACAATGGCTGTAGACTGTACAGACAGAAATCATGTGTGTGTCAAAACACACAAACATTGCACAACATAGCGGACCAAGATACATCAGTTTAGTTTTTGTAGTTAGTTGCAGCAATTACGCAAACCAGAAAGGCATCTTGCAGCAGATGGTGCAGTAAACGCAGTGTATAACTCACCATTAACCAATCAGTATGTTCGCAATAATCAGATAATTGACCTTTTCACAGTGGTACCTCCCATGGCTCTGGGAAAGAGTGTAAACACAGATATGACATTGCTCCTCTTAAATCTTTGTAGAGGCGTGATGTGACTAAACCCTTACATTACTGCATATACGAGTGTGCACTGACTGACTTTCGCTTATAGCAATCCCGTCTTAGCGTAATTTCTCAGTCATGTCATTTACATTCATTATAGAAGAGGCTGTGAGGCCCAGTGTGATTGGTGCCCGCATTCTTTACTCGAGGTCGTAGATTCGAGTCCCACTGTGGGTCACACTGCTACACTCTTGAGTCAGGTTACTAGCTCTTCAGCTCAGTTTTAACTATATATTAATAATTAATGCATAAAAATGGCTCCAGGCGATCAGTGCAATTAATGGGCCCCCATGCGCACGTGTACCAGAACACCTGCAATAATTATTTTTTATACATTCCTTATTCACTTACCTGTAATTTACTTTATTTGGCATTGGAGTGAAATCTTTACACACAGATATGCAGAGTATGGCGATCTGAAATACTTAGAAAAGTATGACCTATTACTTTCATTTGGAAAATTTTAAATTGTGATCACTTCATGGACAGGTATAAAACTCTGGGAGTTAGAAAAGTGTAGATTTTGGCGAGTCACACACATTTCATTGAGATTATCAAAATATTGACATTAAGAAAAATAAAAAATTGAATCATTGAACTCTCAAAAAGAAATAGAAATTAATCATGTCTGTATTTGTAGAACGACACTAAGTGGCTTTCCTCAATTTCTTTTTAGGGATGTAGGACCTTGGTAATAATGAGGCAGAATCAATGAAACAGAATACTGGCTGTGGACTCTGTAACTTTCTAGTTTTAGGTTATAAAAGTCACAATTCAAAAACCTAACCACGTGTACTTTTCACAAGCTTTTCAAATATTGAAAACTTTCAAAATGAGAAAACACTATTGTCGTTCCAGTGTTTACCACCAAGTTTATGACAGACAATTTTACAACTGATTACCCATGTTCAGCTCCAGAGAAAAACAACAACAGCTGAAGCTGAATAGTTTCTTTGAAAATAGTGGCGGATTTTTAAGGTTAGCGAACCATTCAAGTTGCTCAAACTTGACCGGCGAGGGTGTCGGCAAACTATTCGGCTCATGTTGATGTCTCAAACACTTTCAGGTAGCGGAAGCTGCTCTGTGTCTCACATCGAAACGAGCAAGTTAGTGAAAATTCCACATTTTGCTGACTACTCATGGTCTCAAGCCTAACTTCTATGGAATTTTCTTATTTTAGATGTATTGGGCTTACCAAATAGTCCTGGCAAAGTCTTAAGTTAGCAAAATAAGAAAACCTGAGTTTAATCACGCAAATGTGGGCCCATCAAATGACAGGTGAAATGCAGACTTTTCGTGCCATATCGCATCACCGCGAGATACCAGCACATGCAAAAAATGGCCAATAACAATACAATGAATAGGGGTATAGAGCACCATGTTATTCGCAGACGTTTGAATTAAAAGGTAAATCTCATGGTGACGTAAACGAAAGAAAACAAATATGCCCAATAGTTCGTTACACTTGACACTAATGGTCAGTGGCAATAGTGGGATCAGAGCGATGCTCTTAACATACTTCAGGAAGCAAATTAACAGGTGTCACCAATCAGGAAAGGCTTTAAGCAGTAAAGATAGCACAAAATGCATATAATCATTTAAATTATCTGACTCACCAAAGAAGAATATCACAAAGTGTGACAGTCCCCCAACCGTTTCTAGCATTTTACAGACACCTGTACAGACAAGAAGGATTAGGCACTCGCAGACACATGTTCGCAGAAAAAAAGAACAATCTGTCTTCAAAGTCTCCATTCTTCGGAAAGGAAATGATCTGAAAGCAGAGGGGTGTTGTGTTGACACCAAGGTCATAAGAGAAAACATGCAAGAACTACTGTCTCGTTGCATGACGGCATTTTCCCATTAAGTAACTTTACTAGACATAGAGGGTTGTGAGCATGTGATAACATCTAGCTTCTTTAACTGCCAAGCACAGTCTTTTGTCTGGTATGACAACAGGCAGGCCAATTATCTACCAGGCCACTTGTGAACACAGGCAAAACCAGAGCGAATTGGTAGGCCTACGTTCGGAAAGAATAGATTGTCGTAACTTCGATTGTAGTTGAGAGATTTTGGCGATTCAAAAACTAAACATGATCACCATTTGACGAGGATTTCAGAAATGCTATGGGTTTATGTTCAAATATGTTATAACTTGACTTTTATTTTTAACAGCATAGACCACTCGGGCTTGGAGATTAGAGCCATTATGGAACAAAAGAGATCTGGCCCTCTAACCATGAAATGCCAGAATGGAGTTAATCAGTCCTGTAAGATATTGGCTACAGCGGTCACCTTCCCAACTTTGTTGTTGCTATAGAATCAAACAACATGGAGCAACGGAAAACGCCGGAATGGATTCAAGTAAGACAGTCTACTACGTTTTCTTTAACCTAAAATGTATCCGATCAACAAAATAAGCTTTAGTTCTGGATCACTTCGCTAATAATTATACTGAAAGACGTTGAAGAAAAATAATGTTCTCAATTGTTGTTCAGATTTATCCTGTGATAATTTTGAAAGTATATATATAGAACAGCTGTTTGGTACTTAAATCACCAAAAGAATTTTGGTGGTGTTTCTGCCTGGCCAGGTTAGGTGCCCCAGATGATCACGGAGATTAATAAATAGCTTAAGGTATTTATAACATGACTTCGATGTTTCAGTCAGTGTGAGACACAATTTGCCAAAAAGCATCTGGTGTATGAAGCTTCTATAGGACTCAGTATACTATAGCCATAGGAGCTACAACGCCTCTATTACTCAACTAGTCACTGCATGGCAGCTGATCACTGCCTATAGTTTGAGACGGACGAAACAAACTCCCAAATGTTAGCGCGTAGGAGTTGTGTTATGTCGTTATTTACCTGACCGAGTCAATTTCCAACATTAAAAATGTCACCTTTCAATTGAAAATGACCAGGAGATAAAAACTGACTCCGGCTGTGGCTGGCAATAGCTCTCAGCAGACGAAAATTTCGACTGCCAGGTGGGAAAGCAGAAAACGGAAGTCACAAAACCACCATGTTCAACATATGTTGGTACCAGATAACAGCAACACCACTTATTTTACAACTAACGGTCCGATTTCGATTGCGAAGTCAAACCAGACATGAAAAAGATAACTCTTGTGCTGAGTTGTGCAGCTAGCACGGCTGTGACCCTCTCGACTCCATTCTTGTACAGATTGTTGTAAGCGACCTTCAGTTAGACACGAAACCCGTCTGTCTCAATTCGACGTCGTCTATGAACAGTTCCCTTTTCTTAAAGTTAATTACTTATCATTTGAAACCACACAGATTGATACTTGACTACAAAATATCTAGATTTTATTAAATTTCTATGACCACATGCTGAAACAGCAAGTTTTAAACATGGTCCTTTAACACAAGTAAGGCGGGAGATTCGACACTTCAAGCTAGGTCGTGTTTTTAAATATTTTATGACATCGTCCGCAAGTGGACATGCGCAGTCAGAGTCACAAACATGTCGGCCAACTTGAGTCCGGAAGAGGAGCAGGTGCGTATAGTTTGACGATTTTCGCCACTTGTTCTGTTAATTCTAAAAAATTTTTGGCACGTTAGGTGTAAGTTTTTACAGACACGCTAAAAATCCTTTCCACCAATGTCGGCATTTACCAAAAACGCATGTAACTGGTCTCTATATGTTGTTTCCTACTTCCGTCTAAGCTAAGGCTAAGCTTCACTGACTTGTCAAATCATGAATTCACGGAAATAGAATATGTCATCGACAAGAGTTTGTCCTTCGTCTTCACGCCGGTCCCAGGGCATATGGAGCTCTATATAGAGAAGTGTACCAGGTTGGTCCCAGTGAATATTCAAATGTGGAAATGTGTGAATTGTGAAATATTATAGGTTCATCATTAATTAGCTTCATATCATCTGGATCAAGAAAGTCCAAAGCCAAAGAACACAAATCTTATAGTATTCCTTTGGATATCTTCACATTCATTTTGCAAAGTGTCTGCCATCATGTCACATGCTCTGCTGAAGTCTTGCGCTTTTATGGCCTACTAATAAGGAGGACAACGTTTTTTTTTTAAATTTTTTTTTGCAATACCCATGTTTCATACATTTTTGAAAAGCCCTTGGTGTGAGAAATGCAATGGTGCAAAAATCAGAAACAATGGGTGAGTGGTTCAAGAAAATGGCCGTTGAAACGCGACGCTTGTGCGTAAAATATCTGCCTTTTTACATAATTTCGTAAAAAATAAAAGAATATACATGTGCTGCTGCAAATTGTCTCATTGAGACAAACGTGGTGTGTATTATATAAAATTTGGATCGATTTCTACAGAGATATTGCTGTTTAAATATGTTGTTAGCATATGGAACAGGCTCATCATCAACCTCATGTTTGATGAAAACAATGGATTACACAGCTTAAAAGGTAAAGAGCAAAAAACAACACATCAGCTCAGAAACGAATACATCTGAGCTAGGAGGAAATTTCACATCAAACCACAAGACAACATTGGTGGATTTGGGGAGGGGCCAGCCTGAGCCTGTGCCCCCCCCCTAAAACTCCCAGATTTCATTTGGCAGTTTGAGGGTGCAAATATCTTACGATTAAAATCCTGCGTAATACTCTGTCCTGGCCCCCCTCCTATCTAAAAATCCTAGATCTGCCCTTGAATATTACTACATGGGCAACACATCATGGCCTGACAGGGGGCTGGGGTCGCTGGGAAAGGTATATCTCCCCCACTATTTCAGTGCTGGGTGCCACCCATGTACTATTAGATCGTATCATAGCAAAAAACATCAGAAAGTAGACAAAAGACCATTTGGGAAAGCAAACCACTCTTAACATGAAGGATTTCATCATATACACAACAAAAACTCTTTGTAACAACTTTATTTCGAATGGTGAAGTTGCGATGCCATTGAACTCCAACGTAGCCGCTCATGGCGCTGACGTGCGGCAACTTAGTGAACTAACGACTGCTGTTTGAAAAGTGCCAATGCGCAGCAGTTTGACAGAATTTCTGAAAAAGAAATAATCACCAATTAAAAGAGTGATAAATTCTTCGTCTAAAAATCGGGGGTCATATTGTGCAACTGGAAAAACATCAATCTCCTGACCGATCAAAATTAGGCCTTCCGGACAATCGAAAACTCGCCACGAAAACTTGGCCTTGACTTCGAGAAAACAACTTGAGGAGATGGGCACGCATCTAAACTATATCCTGTCCAAATTTCATGTTTGTATTCGTTAGTATAGTGCTCTTTTGGACACGAGGAACAAGAGGCACTTTTTCTAAAGTTGATCGTATGGCAGAAAATCGTACGCTAAAAAAAGCTTCCAAAAATGATTTATCAGCGATAATTCGAGACAAAAAGATTACAAACTTACAAATAAAGACTAAGGTAACAATTTATAACACATAATTGTCTTATAGTTAACTTTGAAGTTTGAAATCGGGTAATTTACTGACGTGGGTTTTACACAGAGGCAGATAGGGAGCACCGTGACCTACTTTTCGATTGTCCTCCCTACTACTAAGTAACTCGCTTGAGATCGATTGAAATACTTTGTGGTTATTGGATGCTGAAAAAGTTATTGGCAATCAAAAGAGTGGAGTTGGAATTTTTCACTGAAGTCATCTTACTAGTAATTCCTGTAGACATGCTTCATGAAGGATAAATGAACTAGTTTAGAACCGAAAGTTGATTTTGTGAGTACTTGTCTGAGCTTGGAAAAGTTAAAGACATCAGTGGCCTCCTAGGGATTGATCTACCGTAAACGTTCGTGTTAATGCCCATGCTCAGTTAACCGCCCATCCCCTACTTTCGGTGGATTTTCGATTTAACCGCCCACTGCTCGGTTAACCGCCCCTCTGCGATTTTTGAAGATTTCCAGTTTAGTGCCCACCTCTCGGTTAAGCGCCCATCCCCGACTTTTTAAGATTGAAGATTTAGCGCCCAGTGTTAGGAAACGCGCGATTCCCGGCTTTTAGATACAGATGATGATCACAACGAGCGCAACTACGCTGGGCCTCCATGACGGCAGTTTGGCAATGTGAATTACAATACAAGTAACGAATTATTGTCCCGGGTCATGGACTTACTTCAAAATATAATACTTGAATGTTTTTGTCATTTTATTTTCTTTCCATGTTTGCAAAGTTTAAGAACCCCACCGGTCTGCCGCGCTGAGTTTCCGTCTGCAGTGCACTAGGTGAAACATATTCAAAATAATCGGACCAGAGAAATGTGACAATGGTTTTGCCAACCCTCCAAATTCTCTTTAGGTGGGAAGCTCTGGTATTTTGAAGAATTAATTCCTATAACTCACGGAATATGTCAAATTCTCCCTACTTTGATGAATGTTATTGCCAGGTTATCGAGGATGTGTGGCTACCAAAGGGACAGTGTGCCTCCAGGCCTTCATGCAGCCTACATCCTGGGCGTCCAATGTAGACGCCCTGGCAAGGACGCCCAATGTATCATTTGGATGCTGTGTCAATCAGAATTTCTCCAGTTTGGACACCCACATTGAAAGATTACTAAGACTCCCAGTTAATCAAAGGGGGAAGTTGTCCCTTTCAACTGGGAAAGAGATATACAAAGTATTTAAAATGTTGCAATATTCAAACTATTTTCAAACTATTTGGTAGACCTGTCAATCATTAGCACATGGTTGGTTGCCAGAGTGTCTGCTTTCAATAGACTCACATGCCACTGCCATTCTGTACTTTATATAGGGACATGGACCTTGCTTAACTCCAAACTGGTGTTTCAGAGCTGTAATTTCACGTACTTCATCTTTTTTTAAAAATACCAAAAGCAAAATAAATGTCATTACTTTTATAATATGATGTGCCACATGAATATCCCCATTTAAAATGTTTGAGTTTTGGCCTGTTTCATGCTTTTCTATGTGCGTCTAAAATGGAACAGCAGTGACACCTGTTGTCAAAATATAAACCACACATCATCTGTGCATTTTTCTTTTGAGCTTTGATGACTCATTGTACAGAATATAAAGCTAGTGAAGTTGATATAATAAACTTTATAACAGAATTTGACTTGAGATGACCAAAAACAGTGCACTCATCGTTCAACCAATATCTGTAATATCTGTAATACCCGTTTGGCAAGCTATTTGGCTGTTTTTGTAAATTTAAACATAAAAGTCTTGATCAACAGTTTTTTAGTACTTAAAAAAGCCCAATACAAGGGAGCTGTTTTTGTAAACTTAGGTGTAAAAGCCTTGTTCAACGCATTTTTTAATTGTAAAAAAACCTCACTGTGTGTGTTGGGGGGGGGGGGGTTACTGGTGAATGGGGTGGGGAGGGGGGGGGGTAATGCGGCGTTGGAATCATGGACGCCCTGGAATATTGGGAACCCCATTTTGGACACCCTATGTTCGAAATCCTAGATGAAGCCCTGTGTGCCTCACTGGGTTACTGATTTGCTGCCTCTCGATTTCTGAGTTCAGTGGTTAGCAATATGTTACTGTATGTTTGTGTATCATCTTGAAGTAATAAAAAACTTCTAGTCAAATTTTATTTTTCGCTTATTGCATCTCAGTCAAACTAGCATTAGCATATTCAACTAATGTTGCTGGCTCTTCTTAGGCTACGATTTTTTGCGTCAACCCCCGCCTGACTGTGAATTATCGCTTATACCGTTTTTAGCCATCCAGAATAATTTTGTTTCTACATTAGCCAGTTTCAGCCTGAACAAAATTCTTACCATTTGAGCCTGAAATATCTACGACGCAGACTCACTGAAAATTGGCAATAGTTGGTAGGAGATAAACTCGGGCCTTGTGAACATCAAGCCGGAAAATGTCGAAGTAGACTTGACATCGCAGTTTTGGGGGACATCGGAACGGAGGAATGTCATAAAGCACTGGGTCTTTCCTAACAACAGCTTAATAGTACAGCGTCACGCCGGTTTCTTTTACTTAGTATTGTCGCTGTTCTCTTTTGATGTGTAACTTTGTAGTGGTGCACGCGCGTAAGTTCCCACACTGAGTGCATGTTACTTTCACACTAAGGCGTGATTGACAGGTGACTCACTTGTAGGCCCTACGTGCGTGCTGAATCCCACTGCTATATTTGGCCATTAAAAAGGAGACGCACATTGAAAGAATCCGTTATATTGCTTGACAACCTTTTCAAGATTGCTTGCCGGGACATTGTGCGCATACAGCGGGACAGACCAGTGACGCAGTGCGATAGTGTAAGTGATATTATAATAGGATATAATCTGGACATCTTGCATGTAAAATAAATTTGTTTTCCACCACAAAGTTGGGTAAGTTGGTCGTTTAAGAATGAATTGAAACGTCGCTGTTTTGTGACGTTTTATCACATATTGATGCCGCGATTCGAACATTTCTTCTTGATTGACGACTGGCTCATGTCCGCTTACCCCCTCCCCAATTCATCTCTTCTTTGCCGAGCATGTTTCGCGCAACGGGAAGTGAAAATGCTATTTAGTCACGGAGTGTCGACTATAAAGATCTCAAACACAAAGAAACACCTGAATTAGTTTTTAGTTTTTCAAACTTTATTACAACTAACTTTAAAACTGCTTTTGACTCAGAACTTGAAAGCTAGCACGGGACTGTAACCTTGATGTCATCTGTGACCTCTGCAACACGTGACATTTGCACGCGTGCACTTTTGCAGTGTCACCGCTTGCAATCCAAGTGGACTGCTGCGTGGTCACTGGTCGTCTGCGCACTACAGTTCTTACAAACTAAGGCATGGGTCTATTACTTTGCAATTTTTTAAATTTAATTGTGAATGACTGAAGGCGACAGAACCTTTGTTGGGATCATCCGCTGTTATGAAGTTTTTACCATCATTTGGCGACGTGACGATAAAGCTCTTTGAAAAGTGCTATGCGTTCCGAGTACATGTGTCATGTAGGGTCTTAGATCATGAGGTAAGATTAACCACCCAGGGCGGTTGTCTGTCATAATAAGCGCCCATGTTCGGTTAACCGCCCACCCTGGATTTCTTGAAATTTCATGTTTAAGCGCCCATGTCTGGTTAACTGCCCAACCCCGATTTTTTGGGTTAGCCAATTTAGCCGCCTAGGGCGTTAACCTGAACGTTTACGGTATATTTGAAAGGTACTTCAGTGTTCTCTTTAACCTGTTTTGACTTGTCAATGTGTCTAGTTTGCATTTCACCATAACAAATTTGGCTTACCCGCATCGATTTTAAAATCCCGGTGAGTTTGAAGTGTTGGGAGACATTTTTGGCATTTGGTGCCAGTTCAGTGCATTTATTTTGTGTTTCCAGTTGAGCTTTAAAAATGTGTCCTTGTGATTACACATAATAGCTTTAAAGCGACACTTGGTGTGTACCTATCACCAATACCAACGGAGATATTGACAGTTTTGTTGTTTAAACGATGATCTCCTTTGCTGTTGCTACGTCGATGAGATAAGTGATACACTTTCATTATTACAACTTTATTTTTCAACTAAACTGTGTAAAAATAACATTGAAAAGCTCTCCGCTTGGTTTCCAGGGTGCTATATTCATGCACTTGAACTTAAGGCAAAGTTAATTTGATGTAATGAAAGCAGGGGATCATCTAGTGGTCATGATTGTGGGATCATCTAGTGGTCGTCTTGGTCATTATTGTGGGCTCATCTAGTGGTCGTCTTGGTCATCATTTTGGGCTCATCTAGCGGCCGTCTTGGTCATCATTGTGACGGCCAGTCTTAAAAAATCATGGAATGGATGACATGGCCAAGAGTAAAAGACAACCTTGGCGAAGAATTTTAACATTTCTGGTTACTAAATTTTATAGAAAATTTGTTGTTTTAGTTCAATAAAAATTCAGACATAACAGAGAAGAGCAGTGACCACATGCTCTCGACAGTTGATATCAACAAAAGTGTGATAAGTAGCCATGTAAAAATGTCTACAAGAATTTATTAAATTACTTATCGAGCAAGATTCAAGGTTGTGATGCCAAATATTTTTGGTTTCATTGGAATGTTGATATATGATTTCAACTGTCATAAATTTCCGCTTTTGAAAAACGGTACCGAAGAATATAATAAGCACTTTAGACAATTATCCCGTGTCTTGCTTGGCGAGCATACGTGATTGATTAAAAACAACTGTGTGCATTTGTGCATGCCAGTGTATATGAATGTTCTTTCCCATCACATATACGTGCTGTACATGTTTCTGATTCATTCGATTTATATTACATAAAAAATTAATTCGTAAATTTCTCATAATGTGAGTGATGAAGGCTTGAAAGCATGAAAATTGCAGTTTGACTGAACATGTGGACAGGAACTAGTGGAAGTAGGCAACTTTTACCGACTTAAAATTGAATCTCGTACAACTTTAAAGAAAAAATCTTAGAAACATTACATCTTTTAGAGCATTCATGGGACCAAGTCTACCATTTATGAAGCTATCAGAGGAATATAAGATTATCTACAAACTTAGTACTCAGTTTCATGCACATGATATTGCATGGTAGTTCACTTTTGTTGGGCTCCAGGAACAATGCATCTCATTATTTAAGTGAAAGGGTATCCTGTTACTTGTCTGGAATCCATGGCAGGCTTTTTCCAATGGCCAACAGGTGCCGCAACTGCATTTCTAACATGCCAAAACTAAACAAAGTGCCTCCCTTTGGTGTGGGTCTTAATAACCCCATGTATATTAAATGATGAAAAGCTTAATTCGGTCTGCGTAATAGGAAGTGCTTAGTAGGCTAAAATTGAAAATTAAATTAGATTTAGACTTTCGTATAATATCAGTGTTCTCCACGGCTTCACGCTAACAAGTTTGAAATTAATCATGACCGGTTTGATTATCGTGCGTCAGGCTTTAACGTTTGTGTGTTGAGTCAAAAATAAAGCCTGTTAGAGTCAATTCAGCACTCGTGCAACCAAACAAGGTTTGGATTTTTCACATACAGTAAAATGCAAAAATCAAAGCAGGAGTGGGCACCACACCATTCACAAAGTCACCGTGCACATGTCCGACTCTTCAAAATCAAGTTCAAAATTAGCCTTGAATTTCCGTGTCCCAAGTTTTATAGGCTGCCCAGTCTTGAGAATTTTTACTGTTTGTGGTACTTGTATTCCTGTAGTAGATGGTTTGTATTGTCTTCAATGTTGAGCTTTAGACTTGCTGACTGGAGTGATTTCCCTGACAGCTTGTATTTGTAAAGTAAAAAGCAATACTTGACGAGAGCGTATATAGTAAATATGGCATTTGCCTCCATTCTCACTACTAAGCAGTTCACAAAGCTGTGTATACAAGCCTTTATCCAGGATTTCGAAAATAGGGTGTCCAAAATGGAGTTCCCGATATTCCATGGCGTCCATGATTCCGACGCGTAGTCCCCCACCCCCAGCAATCCTCCCAAACACGCATTTTTTTACAAAAATGCATAGACCAAGGTTTTTACATCTAAGTTTACAAAACAGTCATCTGTAGTGAGCATTTTTACTAAAAAACTGTGTAGACCAAAACTTTTACAATGGTATCAACCAAATGTGAGCATAGCACCATTGTATATACTTTGTATATAAATTGTATATTTCCTCCTGTTTTGGAAAAAGAGGCACCACTGTGAGTCTTCATAGGCTTCCTAGTAATCATTACAATGTGTGTGTCCAAACTTGAAAGGTTCTGTTGATAGTGGGGTCCAAATGATACATTGGGCCTCCTTGCCAGGCCTCCATATTAGTGCTAGCCTCCATTTGGACGCTCAGGACCCACGCTGCATAAAGGCCTATGTGTGTATGTTGCTACACACTTTGTGTTTTTAACTGCATCCTTGTTCTGCCTACGTCCAACTTGGGGCTGTTCAGAGGTTCATCTAGGATTTCAAAAATAAGGCATCCAAAATGGGTTTCCCAATTTCTCGGTGTGTCCATGACGAATAAGCTTCGATTTATAACATTTTGGTGATCTAGTCATGTTGTTGTTAGAGGGTGCTATGCTACTATGAAAACATGGTTCTTTACTTAAGATTTTTTTGTAATCTGTTTCTGTTTCTGTGGTGATGTCAGAGGGTAGGCACAGGGATAGTCTCAGGCCCTCCTCCTTCCAGATCTCTCTAAATCAACCTCTTCTTTTAGATAGGCGAATAATACGAGCTGTTGTTAGCAAGTTAAATTACTCGCTTAAACTTTACTTGGTGTTCAAAAGCTGAATAGGGCGTCCTAGCTAGGGTCTCTAAATTTGAGTTGGGACGTTCATTTGGCCTTCCTGGACACCCTCTCCCAGTCATATTTGGATATATTGAGCCATGTCTGAAAGCCTCTAAGCCATGGTGAAGAATCTTGAGCCATGTTTTAATATCTCGGGCATGTTCTGCCCCATATGATAATGAACACTGATTAGGTGGCGCTGGCAGTATGATTGTTTGAACGTCAAAAAAAGTTCAGCTTGATTTGGGACTCCTTAAGGGTAAGAAGTGGAGCCCTGTCAGACAGTGAACCTTGCTATGCTTGTTAGATGGCTGTATGATTGCATGAACGTCAAAAGCCAGACAGGGCAGCTTTATTTGGGATTACTGAATGTAAAAAAAAGAAAATCGATGACACAGTGAGCCCTGCTTTGCGAGTCAGCTGGTTGTATGATTGCATCAATGCCAAAATACAGCTTCAGCTTGGAATCGCTGTGTTTAACCAACACATAGATGAAGGTAACGAAGGCATAAGATAGACAAAATATGAAAAATAAAAGGCTGGGTGTGGTTGTAAAGTATTTAAATGTCCAAATGTTCAGTTGCGGGCTTTAAAACCATTTACCTGTACAAAATGCTACTAATGTTGCCCAGACACAGTGTTGTACTTGTCAGTTATGTTATCTGTTGTCTTTACTTAATCCGATTACAAACTGCCTCCCATCAGAAAAAGCTTTTGATTTTCACCACTTAACATTGGGAAATTGGCCTCGGTTTGTTCCTTGGTCAAATCAGAGGTAATTTTTAGGGTTAGAAAGAACTGGCGGCTCATAGGTGCCCGAGTTGAGGCTCTGTCTACAAGTTGTCTTGTCATGGCCGGTCATTTCATGTGGTCTCATGGTCAGTAACAAACTCATGTTTTTAAAGTCCACAAACCACTTCTTATCTAAGCTAGGAAGAAGATGGGATCAGTTTTACATTGGGATGTGATTATCAAAAGATAAGAGTTTTGGTATAAAGATCCAAAAGGTTTCTTAAATTTTGATGTTTTTGAGTTTACTTCAGAAATCTCACCAATTTCGGATAGAAACAATTTCCAAAACTACCCTTCTTCATTTTTCTAGGGATTTTAAATTTTTTTTTAAATGTCCTATTTTTTAATATGTGGTGAAAACTACGTTGCAGAACTCCAACATAGAAGAGCATTAATAATTTGATGCTACATATCATCTGAAAAAATGTGAAAAAAATTCACTCTTGTTTACTGCAGTACCAATTTAGGACACTATATGATGGCAGGTGAAATTTTGTTGGTTTTTTCCATAATTATTGATAAAATAAATGTGTTATTATTTTTATGAAGTTAATACCATAGGTATTACCAAACAGTGTTTTGTGGGTATTCACAACAGTGTCTAAGCCTTTGGAAAAGAGATTGATCTCGGCAATTAGTTCTGTCTGAAATTGGTGATGTTTTATTGTACGTACCGCAGTTGAATGGTAAATAAAAATGTCAGCAAAACCTTTTTTCTGTGCTGATCAATCGGGACTGGAGCATCACAGTGCCGCAATTCTCCCCTCATTGTGTACAAGAATAATTGCCAAAGCTGTTGTTTTGTAATTATTCAAACGCTGATTACTTAACTACAAATATTGGAAAATTTGCCAAAAAAATTATGACACCTGCACAATACAAACCACGCTAGTAATACACTAAGATTTTCGCAATTGTAGGCCGTATCGTGTGCTAGGGTTAGAGTCCCTCTGGACCACTCTGCTAGACTCTTGAGTCAGGTTTCTAGCAGTTTGATTTTAATAAAGTATATACTAATAAAGCATAAATATGGTTCTAGCTAGTGCAATGGGCCCACATGCGCGGCTTGCTCACATCTGGTACACCTTGTACCAGATTGCCTGCAATTATTGTGTTATTAATATTGGGTGTTAAATAAATATTCACCATAGTGTGTTGGAGGGATAATCCTGGGCCTCAGTGGCTGGTTGCATGAAACAGTCCCAAATAGGTACTTGACTAAGTTCCCTAAATCTACTGTGTATTTGCAGGCTTGTGAAAACACTGATTGTCTTACCTTATGCTTACCTTATGTACCATTACTATGCCAGTTTTTGGCTTTGATACAAATCGAGAGTGAACTCTTGATTGAATTCTCAGTATTATTGAAAATAGGTAGGGATCTTTTCTTGCAACGCCCCCAATTTAAGGACAAAGTCCCTAACTATTAGAACATGCCATTAGTCAAAGAAGAGCTCATAATAATGATAAAATAAACAAAAATATAATATCTGTGCCTAAAGAACGAAACAAATACGAAAAAGATTTAGGGAACTTAGTTGAGTCCCTATTTGGGACTGCTTCATGCAACCGGCCACAGAAACTTACTCACTAGGTTTGGTGACGACAGTACAGTAAAATTCTAGAGTTTGGCTCAGTCTCTAAAATTTGGGAAATGGAAATTGAATTTTCTGGATTCTGAAGATTGGGACATATTCAATTTTGATGTTACCTTATTTCTCAAATTTCGGTCTTCAATTGCGTAACATTTTCATTTTTCATTGACTGCAATTCTTGAATTTTGGACGGCCAATATTGCCCATTTCTAAAATTTTTACAAGTTAAGCCATAGCATAAATTTCAAGAGAATTCAATTTTTGCTTGAATTTACATGTCCCAAATTTTAGAGGCTGACCCAAGCTAGAGAATCTTTACCGTAGTCGGGATATCTAGTCCCCAATCCAAAGATAGGTTACCAGCATGCTGTTCGAGACTCAAAAGTCCTGTTTTGCTTGGGGACAGCTGAGAAACTTGTTGCCAAACATCGATCAAAAATCATTTGTCACCAGCTATTGAGCTGTTCTTTGAGTAAAAGTGAGAAATCCTTTCTTACGAAAAAAATGTGCTTTTGCACACCGAGAGATTCTGTGCAACGTAGACGATTGGTCGACCATGACCTTTGCATCATACACTTGTCTAAATTCTGAAACCTTTTTAATTCACACCGTGTCTTGAGTGCGAGCGTAGTGTATATGAGGATACTCTGACCTAGTTTGAGTGATGCAGTTTGGAAAAGTTGCACGTTCTTCTCTCCAATGCTGATGCTGCCAGGCGACATGAGTTCAGGATGCGCCAAGTCATTGCCAATTCCGCAGCAAGCACTGTAGCTATTTCTACCAACTGACGGTATTTTGGATGATTGTGAGCTATGCACTCAGAAATTTTAAGACAATTTTGGCAATATTTTTTCAGGAATTATTGAGATTTTACACTAATTCAAAACTTTTGATGATACTGTACATGCCAAAAGTAATTCTGAGAAAGTAAAATAACTCGGACTTACCCATCATATATGACCAATGACTAGCAGTAGATTACCAGGTTACCAAACTAAGCAGGGAGAGTGGACAAAGTCGCCCTCTTGTGGCATATTCTCACACATAACGACTTGTTCCTTCTGTGGAAAACTACAGTGTATTGTCTTGCAAACCTCAGGCGGACACTCGCTGTGTAGTAGCAGGCGAGTGCCATGAGGATAAAGGCGGACACTCGCTGTGCAGTAGCAGGCTAGCCCCATGACGACAAAGATGGACACTCGCTGTACAGTAGCAGGCTAGCACCATGACGACAAAGGCGGAACTCCCTGTGCAGTAGCAGACTAGCGCCGTGACGACAAAGCCGGACACTCGCTGTGCAGTAGCAGGCTAGCACCATTACGACAAAGGAAGTGGGACAAAATTCAGCTTGTTTTTCATCTTGCAAAATACCGGTTTGTAAGCTGACGCGGTGAAATCGCTATTCCGTAATTGAAATTTTGCCGAAATGCCATCATGACCTTCTCTTTTTGCCGAAGGATGGGCAACACAATAGCCATCACAACGATAATTTCTCTGCTCCCTGTAATTAACTGACACAGGAAGTGCAACTGGCAGGGGTTGCTTATCAGCAGTGGATGTATGGTCATTGAACACGATTCACACAACTCTAGTGGAGGCTTTAAGTGTCTGGCACACATTTCTTGTTGGTTTGGAGATCAAAAGGTAGTACTCTGTTCTGTTTACACCAAAATGATTTTGACTTTTAAACCCAGCTTGATGGTTGAAAACCTTGGTTTAAAAAGTTTAAAACTGGTTGTAAAAGAAGCACAGTTATGGTGAAAATTCTTCAGTTTGGAACACAATATGGCGGGCTGGTGGAAGTTCATCTTGTCAAATTTCTCAACAAGAATAGCTTCAGGAAAATATATCTATCGCACCCTCAGAGAAGGTGGTTTAGTGACCAGTTGTAACCTTGTGTGTACATGAAGGGAATTCATACACTGACCTCTATTGGCTAAAATCAGGATTTTAACAGATTTGTGACATTCAGTGTGAACCTGTGGTAATTGAACAAAAATTGTTACTGAGGAAAAGTTATAATCTCGTTTGGTTGGTACTTGTATTGAATATAACCTAAAAAGTTACACATCTAGTTATTAAAGAGTTCTTTTGTTCTTCCTGAAGATGAGTCATTGTTCTATTAATTTCTGTTTGCATTGTTCGTGTGTAAGAATTGTTTGTGAGCATGACTCAAGGCTGCTGTGCTTACTGAAGTGCCTTGATAATCTTCTTCATTGTTCATGTTGTTACAGGCATGTCCATTGATGAGTTGTATTCTTGTCATGGAGGATTTGGTACATGGGAGATAATTCTTCTTGATTAGTAAACGTTAGTTGCATTATTTATCCGATTACACGACTTGCTTTGGTACTCTGGAGTTCCGAACAGTTGTAGAGACAGCAATAATAGTATAGACTGGAAATTTTCAAGATTTCTAATAATAGTAGAGACTAATACATTTTTGCCACTAGAAGAGTAGAATGATAGTATAGACCAGAAATTTGCGAAAAAATTAATAATAGTTTAGAATGGAATCAATGGTATGTGTGTCAGATTTGTGGAACTTTAGAAATAGTATAGACTGGAATAATATTTGCGTAAAATGTAAAATGTTCACGACGAAAGCAAACTGGCATGGCTCGTGCATGACTCAGCTGACAAGTCTTACAACTTAAACTTTTCATTGGGCAATGAGGTACATACATACGATGCATTTGTTGCTACTAATGACAATACATACTTGGGAGTCTGATTATTTAAGCTTTGAAATGTACAGTTGTATACTTAACAAATATAATCTTTTTCATGTGCATGTTATTACAAGCGACTTCCATGTGTACTGTGGAATCGTATATAATCTTTAAAATTGCTAATTTGTTAGGAGTGTCTCGTTGTCTAGTGGTTAGGTCTGTTAGTTCTCACTCAGGCTACCAGGAACCTTCGGAACTCGGTGTCCAAAAATTTTTGAGTAACAAAATTGCGTTCAGGAAATGAGTAAGAAACAGCCAACTTCGAATTTCATCATGATCAAATAATTGTGGAGGAGTGGAAAAACCATATGTAATTAATAAATATAGAGACCCAAATAAGCTTCATATAGACCGGAAAAAGAGTCTGAAATAAAGTATCGTATATAGATTATGGCTATTCGGAACTCGAGAGTAGATAATGAATATTCAGCAGTAACTTCCTGAAGGTGATAGCCACTTAAGGGGGTCTGGATTTTTAGAACCAGTCTGATGCCCATAACACTGATAACTTTAGTTGTGTTAGGTAGATCTTTGAAAATTTATTGAATTAAGTCTGATCTGCACGCCACCTGTTGGCCAAATCATGTGACTTATGAACATATATGCTACTTCGAAATGAAATTCCTTAAAATTGAGGGGGGGGNGGCTTCTCTGCGGTTGTGTTCATCCGGGGCTCATACAGGATTTCAATGATAGGTCGTCCAAAAAGGTTTTCTTAATTTCTCAGGACGTCCATGACCAACAACCAACAATGCATAACTCCATGTCATCTTGCTGCAGTGGTGTGTGTTACTGTGGAGACATGTGTCTGCAGTAAAGTTTATGGTATCTTGCATCTTGCATCATGTATTAATGGCAACTCTCTTATTCTGGACACTATAGTGGACAGGGCACTGAGCTGCCATGACTCTTGTTGGCTACATACTAGTAGTTCAAAGAGACATTTGCTTACTAACATGCTTACTTTACATAGGTGTACAAACACACGGTTCAGCTGCTGAATATGGCATCTTGGTGGCACCCAAAATGGAGTTCTGGAGCCCGTTCCAACAAAACTGACTTAGCTAAGACAAATCTTAAATTTTAGTAAATTTTAAAATAAAAGTTAAATTTGTCTCAAAACCAATTCAAGAGTTTTTATGTTTGACTTAAGTGTTTGACATAAATTTTGTTGTGATTTTGAATAGCTTACCGAAAGTGGAAGTTTCAAAGTTTGGAAGTTAAGACAAGTCTTTAAACTTAAGTCAGAAATTAACTGAAGTCAGTTTCTTGGAACAGGCCCCTGGTGCTGGACTGAAGACCAGTCTATGCAGTTACTTGGGTTGCTATTTACATTAGAAAATTTGTAGGGAGATTTTGAATTCTTAACCAAATTGCTGTTATTCACACTCGACTGAGCTGGCAACACAATTACAGGTAATGCCAACGACACCATTTTGGAAATGACTGGTTTCTGGTTGGGAAAACTCAATGAACTATGAAGGTTGTTTACTGAGTCCCTGATGGTTTGGATATTCTTGTTGGTAAGGGTCCTACTGTGGTAAGGAACATTGTAAGATGGATTGGCCTCAAGCTGGACTGGCCTCAAGCTATATTTCGCCCAGGTTAGCTGGCTGAAGAAGCAAAAATGGCTTCGGGCCTTTTACTCAAGATTTGTTAAATAGGTCTCTGTTATATGATGGAATATATTTCTGTTACCAACTTCGGCAACTTATTAAGATAGTTAATCGGGGATGGTCAATCCTGAAATTGAGAATTTGAGAATGGCCAATATAAGCATGACGGGTAATTTCGTGTCGTTTCGTTGCGTTATTTTCGGCCCGTGCACTTTACTCTGGTGTTTCTGGCTTTTTCAACAAAAGATCTGGTCATTGGTTGGAAAATTGATATTCAAGAACTGATGAGATATGTGAAATCTGATCTGTAAGTTGGTTGAGTCGATGCAATTTCATTGTTGCCTCTCTTTATGTCAAAGGTTTAACTACATCTTCTCTCTGAGTGCATGTACCTGATATCACCAACTTGTGCTAATTGAGTGTGTAAATTATCGTCATTTCTAATATCAAACTTCCTGCTGTAATCAATATTTGGACGCTATGACTTTCCACTCTGCTTCCTGTATTCGAGGATGTAGGTTTGATGTTGCTTTTTGCGTTGGAGGAAGCTGTATATGTTACGGATTGAAAATAATTGGAATTGGACAAAATGAGCAGGAACTCGCCATCATAACACAAGTGAAATTCACAGTCTTGACTAGTAATTCCCCATCCTGACGGAAAAACAGAATTTTTCCCTATTTATTGCTTCACTATTCTGTTGTCTGATACTAGAAGACATCTACGAACACAGACTGCCATTGGATTTCTTTGTCAACTACGGTATGTGTTTTGGTGAACTCTGAACTTAGTAGGAGGAGATTTTGAACATTTGTTAGTTTTTATGGTATTTTGCTGAACATAGGGGGCAGACTGATGTGTGAAAAGCGAAGGTTTCAGTACAGCTGATGGTGAAATTTAACAAATTTTTTCTGAGTACTTACCGGTAAGTAGATGTGAGACACTGGAAATTGTCTAAGTTTGGTGAAAAGGATGTTATCGTTTTTTACAGCTGAAAAACTCATTTAATGGGATTATTTTTGGACGGAATAGATTTTTTGAACTTAAAGCTTCGACCAGTTGTTTTTTCTGATTTTAATGTTATCAATTCTCGGCAGACATTGACTGAAGTTAAAACTGGTGACTTAACCAACTAAACGCTAGTCAAATAAATTACTCTGCCATCTAGTGGTCAGGTATAGCTGTGCCAACGCATCAGTAAGCTATGGGTTTGATTTTGCGCCAACGCTGATCTCAGAAAATCACTTTTATTGCCAATAATGTCACTTTAAACTTTGAAATGTTCCTCAGAAATGGCTAGCTGGGAATCAAATTCATCTTTTGTCCAGAGTGCTGCAATAGGGACTTTATTGTAAACGATTCTCATGAAAAAGTTTAAATTTATGTAATACAAAAGAATGATGATTTAGAATACTTTGACAGCAGTCTTGAAATTAAATTATGAGCATTGGCTCTTGGTTTGCTGCTGTTGATCGTTCTTTTTGCTAAATTTTACCAAAAAGATAGAGTCATGTGACCCAATTAACGGGTCTGCAGACTTTCTAATATCCATTTTAACTGACTTACGGTAGTTTTGTAGATGTTTGGCTGAGTACACCGAGTTGTCTCAAGCTTTGCATAACCCTAAGCTTGAGGTATTACAAAAGTGGTACTTTAACGCCTTTATGAAAAAATCAAAATTTCGGGGAAGCAAAAAATTTTGTATTTTTTTATTGGTGTATGCATCCTCGGATTTCTATTTTCTTCTTTACACAAATGGTCATGTGACCTAGATTTTGAGCTAGAAATTTAATTCTGAACACTTCCTACTTCCAGAAAATTTATAGCTTTAATCCTTTAAATTGTATCTGTAGGACATTTGAATGCATTTAACACACATCTGCTGATGAGGTTACTCAGTTAATTGTCTAGGTATTTATTCAGGTTACCTTGACGATATCATGTACTTTGATTTTATGGCTTTCAATTATATGGGAGTGTATCTGCATGTGGTTCTGAGTGACTGAATGACTGTGGGAGTGATGGTGTGCAAGTACTTCATTGAACGAAATAGTACATTGTTTATACCTTCTCTGGTTATTACTAATGTAATTTAGTGCACAAATTGCTGGACATTTCTGGGAAATTTTCACAAAATACTCAGGAAAGAATTGGTTCGTGAAATTTTGTTTGCTGCACACAGCACAACGCAAAATATGAAAATTTGATACACTGCGGTAAAATAGATAAACGCCGTTGTTGGCAATTAGGTCCACGTGTCCTGAACTGAAAATTTTGAACAATTTTTCTTACTTTCTGCTTGATTTTTCCCTTTGCTTTTCTGTTTTGTGCATGCACTTGGGCAGTCTTATATTGGGACAAACATAATTCCTAGAATTAATGTTTCCTCATTACACGGTCTCAGCATTTTGCTATTGTAATTGCAGACTTTAGATATCTTAAATATTGTGTTCATCGAGAAATTTTGATGTTTAAATTTAAAAATTTCATTTGAGCATCAGCTCAAACGAACAAAAACTTCGCCAACATTTGGCTTGTGACTCTCTAGCTTTGTGAGAGAAGAAAGCCTCTTTCACTTGACCCAGTTTCAACTTGTGGCGAGCAAGATGGACTGAATTTACATTAAGCTGAAACGTTATTTCTTTCATTCACAGACATTTTGGTACTGGACAATTCATTTCAATTTCCTTTAGTAAGTGGTAATTTGGTGACATGATAGCAATTAAGAATTTCAAAAAGGTTGAAAAAATCTCACTACCTTAAATCTTACAGTAGTGAACTGTAGATGGCACTTGACATTGTCCTCCAAGAAGCCTATCACAGTGAAGCATAATTTCTTTAGGATGCCACCATACATGCTACCATATTGAAAAATGAATATCGCTTATATGGATCAGGTCAAATGTCACCAATTTCTGTCAACGATAATTGCCAAAAATGATCATTTTTCGTTCTTCAAAAACTTCTAAGGTGAATGCCGACATTTTTTTCAAACCTTTGTTTCATGTAGAACAAAACGTGAACCTAGAATTTGTACATGTTCCTTGGAAAAATAATCAATAATGAATTTTACTTGTCGGCCATATTGTGTCCTTTATTGATCAGATTTTACTGTCATGTGACCGTTGCTTTTGGTATTGCAGGCCATCCATGCATTTCTGCGGCGGGTCAACCTGAGCCGTGGAGACACAAAACTTCCTCCGGTGTCTTCATCGAAGGCAGTCAGGTTTTTAATGGCCAGAAAGTTTGATATAGATAGAGCCTGTGAACTCTTGGAAAACCACGAGGTGAGTCGCCATTTAGACTGTTTCAAAGATGCCTAACCATGTTTGCCCTGTTGTGGTCTTGCGTTTATAGAGCTTGGAGGAATACTTATTTGTTCTGAAACTGTGAGTTACGATGAGAGCATTTTCCACTTGGAGAAATGTCTGTCTTGAACATGTGCATTCACAGCACCTTACGTATTTTTGGAGCCTCGAATTATCAATGGAAAGGGCGTGTGTGTTCAAACATCAATCATGAATTCAAAGGTATTTAGTCAACAGATGGCAGTCAGCTTAGCATGTTTCAAAACTGGTGTAGTTGACCTCATTCTCAATCCTTAAGTGCTGTCTACACACAGACTTACCTTAGAACAAGTTACTCCTTGATTGAGTTGTCATTACGTTTGAGTGCTGTCTGGACGCTGTTTAGAACTAGCGCAACTTACCCCACTTGTGACAACTAAACTCCACATTATCGAGGTGTGGTAGCTTGTTCTAGGGTAACTTGCGCCACTTGTAATTGCTGTGTGACGGCAAAAGTGGGGTAGGGGTCGTAGGGCGGATGTAAATTTCAGCTGCGATTACATATAGACCGGTTTTCTCTTGCGCACCATATTCGCGACAACCATTGCCTTATCCTAGTTATCGTGTGTGTGTGTGTGCGCACGCGCACGCGTGCGTGTGTATGTCGGCACGTGTGTGTGTGTGTGTGTGTGTGTGTGTGTGTGTGTGTGTGTGTGTGTGTGTGTGTGTGTGTGTGTGTGTGTTAGTGTGTTAATGGGACTTAAGTCTGCCTTCAAATGTGTTGTTTTGAGTAAAGTTGGAATGTGTGAACATTTACGGATATTCATAAGCTTTAATTTTGTTGAGTCAGGCTTGACTTCCTCATCGCGATGAGTGTGCAATCTTAAACACTTGTTGTTGTTCACTTTTTCATTTTATGTAGAGGAATACATAGTTTTGTTATTTATTCTGTGTACAACGGCTCTATACATCCTATATTCAGACATGAAGAATCTGTGGAATATGGCGTATGTCAGTGCTTTGCATTTACCAGTCCAACTTAGTACCCATGAGGGTTGACTATATAGAGCCTCTGTCGTTACCAGGTGACACCAGCAGAGTATGAAAGGTATTGAACAATGTCAAGGTGACCATTCTGTTGGGAGGGCCAGCTGTTGTTGCTAAGTTACTTGACATGGCTTTCAAGACAAACCACAGTCAGTAGATATTGATATCCTCTAGTCCCTGCTAATGCCAATGTTTACCTCACTTATTTTCAGTAATTAACGCAGGGAGTGGCCTCTGGGGTCTGTTATCATAAAAAGTGACTTACAACAGAAATTTTGTCTCATGCTCCACACAACTATATCGAAAAAATGATTAAATCTCACTAGCGCAGAAGTCCAGAGTCTCTGAGAATATGCACGTAACTTCCAAATACTTAGATGATTACTTTAGATTATTTTTGGACTATGACACGTTCATAGTGACTTGCCTGAACCTTGTTGAGCAGTTGTGGAGTGGGATCATCATTTTCATGAGACAGACCCCTGTTCTGATTGTAACCCGTGCGTTTGTGCGTGCGTGTATGTGTCAATGACGTCATGCTCACAGGCTCATACACTGAAGAAATGAGGCCATAGTCTGGCCAATTGTCGTCATGTAAAAGAGCAAGAAAAGAACATCGTTGGGTAGTATTTATTTTGTTTCCACGTGTGTCAGTTGCTTTGTAATCCAAAAATTTTTCACAATCCAAGTATTTTATTCTGAAACCATCCAGACACGATTATTGGGTTCTCATGGTCGTATGTAAAGTTTGAAAATGTTTCCCTTCGACGAGAAAATGCTCATTGGTTTTTTCTTGTTTGAGGAATTCCGTGGCTCCCAAAAAAGCTATCCTTACCATTAACGCTGTATGTGTGACCTCTGGCAGGTTTCAGTCACCACTGCATTCCGCTTACCATTTGGCTGGTCCGGTTCTGTTGTGAACATCCTTACAGGCTGACCCCCGCCGGCATTGTCGGCGTACTTTGCCTAGCGATCAGTTGCAACAAACCGTCTAGCTCTTGCCTTTCTGTTGTGTCATTTCTGTTCTTGCGGTCTTGAAGTCATGGGCAGTGACTTTCGATTCATTGTGACTAAGTTCTATTGAGATCTATGAAGTGTTATTTTTTAGCAGGTCTGTACTTGACATCATAAGTGGAAAGCGCTATTCATTCAGTATAAAGCATTCTATTTAGGCCACTTGAATTGGATGAGAAGGTAAACAGTTTCCAGTTTGTTATTTTGTAAGGCGTGGGAGAAACATTTTAAGAAAGAAATGTATGAAATATGGTCACTCCAGCAAAGTTAAACCAACTTCTGAATTGTTTGGTTGTGAATGTCAAATATGTAATATGTAAATAACACAACAATAATGGATCAACTGAAATTTTCGGATGTAATCATGTCCTTTGTCAACAGAAGCAGAAATACATAAAAGTAAAATCAAGCACGATAAGACACGAATCTTTCAAAATATTGTCTTTAATTCAGTGCGGTATATGAAGAAAATATAAATAAAATTTCCCTTTTTTCTGCCTTAGTGTACCCTATATTGGTGAGATTTTACTATTTACCATATTAAGTGAGTTCCCGACCGATATCCCATTCATTGCCATGTCATAGTGTAACCTATATTGGTGAGATTTTACTCTTTACTATAGTTAGTGAGTTCCCGACCGGTATCCCATTCGTTCCCATGTCACAGACATGAACCCTGACTTTTAATTCACTTTTCAGTGTCTGAAGTATTATCGTAGCGGCATTTCCATGTAAGCCTTATTGCCCATTGACTCCATAGTGATGTTGGCCTCCAGTCCTTAGTAATGGATCCTCGTTCTTGTGTACCAGAACATATGTACCTACACCATCTACCAGGCATCGAATGAATGACTACTATATTGATTCTAGCAGGGCTGACAACCCTTCCTCTAGACTATAGCTTGAGGTTGCGGAAGGGAAGTGTCAAGTAGCCTCAGCCTAATTAGGGGAACACGAGCTTCTGAGATAGGTATGTAAACGGACTTTACCCTCTATGTGGAAATTGTGGGTTTCCTGACTATCTCTCATACAGTTCTCGGTATCAAATGTTTGTTGCTTCCGGCTGGCCTATTAGAATTACTAGTGATGTGTGGGTTGTGAGAGTAACTTGCCAAACTATTTGAGATGGGAAGAACAAATTGATGGCTGAATCACTTCATCCAATGCCGCAGACCTGTCCTCTATGCAAGCTATGTTCGGTATGGTTGTTTCAATTTGACACTTTTTATCAAATTCAATCAGTGACTATTGTTAATTGCCTTCATGTTAGTGACGTCATTGAAACACTTAGAGGTTTAGAATAATTTCCGTATCTGGTATAGTACACCTGCGGACATTGTTAGCTGCTCAGGAACTTAGGGCTGCCAGCAGTTTGGGAATTTTCCATATTCTAAATTTATCTCAGAAATAACCTTCATGTTGAAAAGCCATATTTTGCATGTGAAAACTTGTACACTTTCTAATATTTTCAGAAAGTTTAAATTTCAGTCATAAGATGTGATACATGATCCAGAAATAGCAATATTCAGTTTGGTACCATATTTAATAAAAAAGCAAAACAACATTTTTTACATTTTTGTCAGACCAATAATTGAACTGGGCAAATCCGGATATCTCGTAATTTCTTGGTCAATAGCTATGTTGTAGACGCCCTGGTTTTCAGTGCTGAAATACCTTGCCAACACGGTGAATTTCAGTAAAATTGTGCTCTAAATGTCTTGACACGACATCCAAAGCAGGTGATATCTCACGATGCAAAACCTAGTAAATGCCTTTTTCATTGGTCCGTCTTTTAAAAACTAACTGACCAATCACGAAAAGAGAACCTTTTATGTGAATTACATTTCACACTGGTACTAAGGAGTCAAGATGTGTTTTATTGGACGGATCATGTGCTCTCGGCCATTTCTGCCATTTCTCATTGTTTTTGCATTCGATAATTTTAAAAATATTTTTTTAGTTTCTGCCAATGTTTTGAAGAATAATAAATGCCGAAGATATGTTTCCACAAACCTTATTGGTTGAACAGCCTTCCCTAGTGGCTCCATATTATTTCTTCGTGAATATACACAACAAAGAGGATTCACGGTTGTTTCTCTAGATTACATCCGATCTTTACTTTACGACCACCAAAAATTATTCGCCATTCTCAACAGGCCTTTATCCAGGATTTTGAAAATAGGGTGTCCAATATTCCAGGGCGTCCATGATTCCGACGCGTAACTCCCCACCCCCATCAATACCCCCAAACACACAGATTTTTTTACAAAAAATGCATAGATCAAGGTTTTTACATCTAAGTTTATAAAACAGCCTTCTATGGTGAGCATTTTTACTAAAAAAGCTTTGTAGACCAAGACTTTTACAATGCTGTCAATCAAGTGTCAAAATAGCAACAATGCATATACTTTGTATATACATTGTGTATTTCTTCCTGCTTTGAAAAAAGAGCCCCCACTGTGAGCCTTCAGAGGCTTCCTAGTATTCATTACAATGTGTGAGTCCAAACTTGAAAGGTTCCTTATTGACAGTGGGCGTCCAAATGACACATTGGGCGTCCTTGCCAGGGCATCCAGATTAGTGCTGGGGCGTCCGTTTGGATGCCCAGGACGTACGCTGCATAAAGGCCTGATTCTCAATTACTTTCCTCTCTAGAAAGTACGCCCAGTGAAAATTGGCACTCTGAGCCCAATCAGCTAGCGGAGGATTGCATTTCTTCCCTTATGCACAGTCGCACTAAAACATGACTCTTACGCGGCATTTGTTCCTTTGTTGATATGCATTTGTTCCTTTGTTGCATTTGTTGGCAGTATCAGCAGTGTGCAACATTTGGGATATCCGACATACGTCATCTGCATTTTTTAACTTTCATGTGTCTTAATAATTGTACGCTTGACCCCGTTTCTTAGATTAGCCATGTGCTTGTAAGCTCCGTTTTTTTTTCGTCGCCAGTCTATGATTTTGTGGTAATTTTTTTACCTTTCTTTGAGTACGAACACAAGTGGGGAGTACCCTGACCAACATTCTTCATTATACGAACACCACAAGGTTACCAACGCTGGTATTTGTAATCTGCAACCGGATGAAAATTATAATTATTTTTTTGTTGTCGTAATCTAGAGAGATTACCCTACTGCAAGTTATGGGAACAGCGGTTCTATAACTAGTGTTCCAAAATACTATCAAGAGCGGAGTACAATCATAAAATAACTGAATTGAAATGATTATGAAAAGTAGAATGTTGAATATTTGAGGAAAATGTTTCCAAATTCTTAACTTCTGTGACAATGAAGTGGGGGTTTCTCACTCCAGCAGCTTGGCGTACTTCCCTGTTAAATCCACTTGTTCGTTAAGAAGTGAACTCGCCGTTTTAGTTCTTGGCAATGCTGTGATGTTACTGGAAAAGTGGTTACGACGATTTCCTTTTCGCAGACCTCTGATTTACTTTTCACGGATCCCTTCTGGTGGAATGTGGATTTAACGTATAGCCTGGAACCTAGCTGATAAGTGCTGTTCATCAGTTCAACAAGGAATTCAAATATAGGGCATCCAAAATGAGTTTCCCAGTTTCTCAGAGCGTCCATGATCAGTGGCATGGGGCTGTTTTTATGATCTGAATTGTGTTGTGGTTCTGCAATAACGTTGATGGCATCTTGCGTTATTTCTAGTTTGTCCTTGTTGGCCAGTAAAGTTTCCCAGAAATGCTGTTAACTACGTAAAATATACCTATGGGCGTCAGAACTAGGGTGTCTAAATTTGGGTCTATAGGCCCTTTCGTACTGACTTAACTCCGGTCTGACGTAAACAGCGCAGTTAACTGGACCGTTCATGCAGCCTACCAACATTTTTCTGAGATTATCTGTCCAACTAAGTGATTGATTTGTTTCATTCAAATTGCTTTCTGAGAAATGTGATTGTAATTTCTCAGAAACATCAGGATTCAACGCTTAACATAACGTCCACTTGTTAAGTGCATCCAGGCGCAATTCACCTGTTTGCCATACTTTGTCCTACAACCAGCATTTTTACCTTACAATTGGCATTTTTACCATACAATCAGCATTTTTACCTTGAGTCAACATTTTTACCATACAGTCAGCGTTTTTACTGTATGAGCAGCATTTTTACCATATGATCAGCTTGTTTACCATAAAACAAGCTTTTTTACCATACAATCAACGCTTTTACCTTACAATCTGCATTTTACCATACAATCAGCCATTCTACCGTGAGTTGACAATGCCAAGAACGAAGAACAGACCGGAGAGTAATGTACAAAAGTTAGTACCTGATAAGTTTGTTTAAGTAATGTGTGAAATTTTGTGACAAAAAATCTTGTTGCCATTCTGTCTGTAACAGGAAGAATTGCCCTTGATAACAACTAGAAGATACACCCTACTGTTGTTGCTACTTCTCTGTATAAGGCATAAACCTCTTGTATTGTATGCTTTGTGATTGATTTAATTATGCAGTGCTCATTCAACCTGGTGTGCTCTAGGCTTGTAGTTTCTTGGAAATGTCTCGATGTAGGGAAATCATTACTTTTGCAGTCGCTGAGAACTAAGGAGGACTTGGATCATTTCCACCCATCAGAGGACCATGTTAGGAAGGAGCTATTGTCAAAGAAGTTCACAGTGCTGGTGAGTCACTATTTCACCACCCCATTGTTGACTTGTGACCCCAATATATTCACCTCTGTGCCCTAACATTAGAGCTTTGTGGCTACTGAGATATGTCCTGTGGAACAACTGGACTTGAATGTAAAGGGATATAAACCAGTGGTTTGGACTGTGAACTATTAAGAATAATGTCAGGTCAGAGATAGGATCCTGTTTTTGTTGGCAGACTCCACGAGCTTTGCTTTGGGGAGTTTCCAGTGTGCATACTCCACATCAGACTGGCTGTAGTTAAACAAGTTTTGTTGTGTTTGTCTCCCTTGTGTGGAACTTTGTAAACAATGCCAGGAATTTGACTGCTAGGAGATAAGTGGTTTCTTCAGCAGAACTTGTAAGGTTGGCACCCTTTCAGTGTTCCGATTCCAAAGCTTGCAAACCCCTGACATAATGGGCATTCACTTTTAACCAATAGTCATTTGTAAGCCGCCTATAACAAAGCCTCCATTTCACATTCAATATTTCCTAGAAGATTTTAAGTCGAACTCGCACACGTATTCCTCATTTGTGTGATATCTTGGTCAAATTAGTTGGAAACGCAACGCATGGCGACGATGTGAATGTGAAGTACGTTGAAAATTGCCAGATGATTTTAAGAACGAGTTTTGTGTTCAAAATGATCTGCCGTAAATCATTCATCCGTGTGTAGTATTGTGACATGGTGTTGGAGACAACAACACTGCATGATGCGGGCTATGTGAGCCCCCAATTTATGTCATCAGTGCAAAGGTCACCTATTTGCATATTTTTTGTTTTCACATTTACAAGTTGTCAATGAATACAACTGCACTTTGTTTAGCGTAGATGATGTTCAAATAGCATTGTCATTTAGTTCCTGCTGTATATTAGCATAGTTAGGAGGATGCAAATTAATTAATAAACAACATTCTAATGTAGCGGTAAGGACCAGGATATTGACGATTCTCGACGGAACACGCTGATTGAGTTATGTCCCATTTGCCAGCATGATTGGCTATTTTGTGTCCACAAAAATTCGCTGGTTTCGACACTGGGCTCTCTACTACTTCTGGCTATTACACTGGGACACATTTATTTTATTGTTATGTGTGAGAACTTGTTGGCTTCTCGACAAGTATTTTCATTTTTCCAAAAACTAAAAACTATATTTTACACAGACAGCCAGTCTATATTTTCTGAAAGTAGAAAGCTTGTAGATTTTTTTGGCTTCAGTACATGAATAGCCATAGTGTTATATGGAGAAAAAAGCAGCAGCAGAAGGTGGTCGTGTGTAGCTAAAGTAAAACTTGCATGATTTGAACCTACGTCAGTCAGGACTTTCATCTAACTTGGACAAAGTTCAGCAGTGCAGGTATTGCACTCCTACCTTCAGAGTCAGACACAGCAGATTTCACTGAACTTGGAGGAAGTCTCAGTCTGGTTAGATCCTCTCTCTCTCTCTCTCTCTCTCTCTCTCTCTCTCCCTCCCTCCCTCCCTCCATCCGTCCCTCCCTCCTCCCTCCCTCCCTNTCTGTCTCTGTCCATCCCTCCCTCTCTCTCGTTGTTAATTTCTACCAGCCACAGCGTGATCTGAACGGTGCTGGCATCGCCCTGTTCACAGCCAGACTTCACAACCTCTCTATCAATGACATTGTTACTGCTTCCAGCCACAGCGTGATGTGAACGGTGCTGCCATCGCCCTGTTCACAGCCAAACTTCACTACCCATTGACCACCAACCACAGAAGTACACTGCAGGGGCTGCTGTTCCAACTGGACACTGCTCTGCAAAGGTCAGTAATATCTACTCCTACACTGGATAGTATTTATTGATTAGTCTCTTGAGGCCACTTTAAACAGAGAGTAAGCCTTGACTGCAAATGACCTCAGGTCATAGCTCTCACTTGTGAAGAAATGGACCCAGATGAGTTTTCCTCACGAGGTGGTGAAGCGAATCTTGAATAGAGTCTTCTCAGTCTTGTTTGTAGATCCAGTGAAGTAAACGTCACGTGGTGTATAAAAACTAAATTAAGTTTAAATTATTCTTTCTCATATCGCATCAGTTGGCCGATTTATGACCGCACATCCATCTAGTGCTGTAGTCTGATTACGTCCAATTCGTGTGCTGACCTCAGTGTAATTTATGGCAGAACTGTAGATGGAAAACAGTAAAAATTTATCAAACATTTGCGCTGAAATTTTGCTGGTTTTTACAAGAAAAAGTTGTTTTGATACTTTTGAAATACTAAGTGTACTACGTGGTAGAGGTGACCTTCTTCACAATTCAGCGTTCGTCCCTTTGGGGGTACGACTCCAGAATTCTGATTGGCTCGTTTAAGGATCAGCGTGGGAGATTATCAATATGCTCTTAATTGTGTTGTAGTATATCCACCCATTGTCAAGCCCTCACTACCTGATTGACTATTTATAACTATTGAAGGCATTGTATGGGTTTTTTCACTTCACTTTATTTATGTTTTTGAGTTCCCAGTAGGTTTTATTGGGGTGTATAAAAAAGGTAGCCTGTTAATGTAGTGTGTCATTATATTGCTCTGCGTCTTTGTTCAATTTTGCCGTTCACCTCAGCTTACTTGGCAGAAATTGTTCCGCAGTTACTTGAATAGGAGACAACGTCGAGATAGAGCCTTTATGTTAAAGTTTACTGGCCCAGCTGCAAATCGACTGGCCCCGGGCCACCGTGCCAGCATTTATTTCGAATGCTGGTTGTGGCAGTATTGATCGACTGTTCTGTCTGGTTCTAGGAAATCCGGTTCAAGGAAAAACCATTGAAGTGTACAGATCTTGTTAGCCATGGATAGGAATCTCTAAACACTTTCTGAGAACAGTTATCGCAATTAATATTTACAAATGAAATTCATTGACTGATAAAGTCATTAAGTATGCGAAATATAATGACAGCAAATTCCAATGAGCAAAAATTACTGGTATTGACTCATGATTGCGGTAAAATATTAGTTGACAAAAAAGCGTTATTTTTCACCTCGCTGCCTTTCCAGTAAATTTGTTGCATTTCCTGACAGTGACTGACAGCTGCAAGTTGACACTGAATCCTGTTATCATAGAATAGTCAATTCCCAGAACTCTACAATGCCCTCTTTATTTCCGCGTTATTCGCCCACAGTGTAAAATACTTGCTTATAGTTGTGCAGTGTAACCGTGCTTACCACAATTTTATGTGCCTACATACATATGGGGGTGCATATTGCTGTCATCTCTATCTGAGCCCCCTGGCTTCCAGCTGCAGTGTCTACTTGGCAGAGGTGCACCCATAGAGCTGGCGACGAATTACAGCGACTTTCACACAGATTTGACCACTATAGCACTTCTTCGTGGCGTCTTGTCTGTTTGTTGTATCTTTGGAGTCATTTGATAGTTTTCTATTAAGGAGATGTCACTTTCACATTTTCAGATGGATTTGACATATTCTAGAATACCTAGTGGATTATATTTTAATTTATAAATGGTTTGTGACCTTTGGAGTTTTGGTTTTGTTTCGAATTCTTTTGTGTCAGACTACGCATTTTTTCTTGCAGCTTTGAAACGCAGCGCAATGGCCTGGTATTTATTTACGACATGACAGGATCAAAGTACAAGAATTTTGACTATGAACTTAGTGCAAAAATACTAAATATGCTGAAGGTAGGTTAAATAAATTTGCTCAGTGTTTTTCTTGATTCATTTTGACAACGGTGTTCATGGTTACTAAGAGTAACTGGAGCCACCTACATGGGCGCACCCGGGGGGGGGGCTCGTGGGGGCTCGAATGAGCCCCCCCAATTTGGTGAATTGGGCAAAAAGTTCAGCCTCAGTGAAACAAAAAGTACGAGTAAATGAGACAAGAGTCCACAAAATCCCACGGGAAGTCTGCGCGGATGCACGATTCGTGGGCCTGAACCTAGTGGCCCGTTTTTTTTTTGTTTTTTTAGCCATGTTGATTTCTTTTAATAAAAGGTCCGCACACTGAAAAATTCGAGCCCCCCCCCAGGCTTTAAGCTGGGTGCCCGCAGGACTTAGTGGTGTGGAAATGACCCATGAGCACATAGTTTATGCCTGGAAATGACATGAAATGATCTCACTTCTCGTCAAAGCAACTAGATGACGCCTGCTCCATATTCAAGATTCCCGCCACTCCCTGATAGATGACTATTTTAAGCGACTGTAAACCAAAAAATCGACTTGATATATCCACTTATTATGTCTTTAAAAGTTTTCAAAGCTTGTTCCTTAGCCATACAAGGAACAATATCTGGGCTATAGAAGACATAGTGGTTTGGTCGGATATGATTTTGGGAACCAGTTTTCTGCACTGAATAATGGACATGAAACTGGTTCTCAAACTATGGGAACGTTGTATCTGACTATTGCTGTTTGGTAGTGCTCGGCACATAAAATGACTCACCACGACACGTCAAATTATCAAGCACGATCTCTGACATTAATGATAGCAATTAGCACTTACAGAAGTTGTAGATTTTGGGAACGAATTTGATGAGTGGTTTATTCCAAGGCGAAAATGGGTTCTCAAAATGTAGGACCCATGCGAGTGGCTGTGAACAGTCAGTTGTTTTCAAGGAATCTTGTCCAGTTTGAAGAAGGAACGAGTTCAGATCAGGATCCTGTTGCATAAAGTTGAAATGCTATTGAACAATGTACGCGACATCATACAACAGTGAAAATATCCTGTGGATAAGTTTCAAAGTTGTGTGCATCTCTGCCCAGATTTATATACGAAGTGCTCTTTGTCTAAAAATATTTTATGACTGCGCGTTAACTTTGAAAAGGTCTTAAATGCCATTTGAAACACTTTTAAAACAATTGAGAATGTTATTGCCGTTCGGCCTGTAAAAAAGTTTTGTTGTGTCAAGTTTCTAATACTGTTGGTAAGAGAAATCCCTAACAAATTTTTGGCTTAAGTCAAAAAGTTGAAGTAAACGCAGGGAATGATACTCAAAGTTGGATACGCTGTTGAAAAGGTCTGGGCTATTAAAAAACAGCAGCTATAACCGCAAACCCTTCTGTTATTTAACGTTGTTCCAGGGTAGCTACCCGGCCCGTCTGAAGAAAGTTCTCATTGTTACTGCCCCCTTGTGGTTCAAGGCTCCATTCAAGATACTGAGGTTCTTTGTTAAGGACAAACTTAGAGACCGCGTAAGTAGACACTAGATTAATAACGTCATCCCAAAACAGGCTTCTCTAGGGTGTGAGGTAAGATAATAGACATCGTGCTTCTGACATCCAGTTGGCACTTCTCAGGCCGTGTTTCTGACGTCCAGTTATTACTTTCTCAGATTAGAGCCAATTCATGGCTTGGGGAGTGATTACAGTTTGTTATCACTTACAACCAGGCTGATTAAACGGACTAATCAGCGAGAAAGGAGATTTTCCAAGATCAGTCTCGGGCTGAAATTGAAACTGCAATGCCCGCAATCACAGTGCACCACTCTGCTGCTGGAGCTAAGCCTTAATCCATCAACGGTATTCGTCTGGTAGAGTCACTGGCCTTGATTTCATCAAATGTCTATCGGACTATAGCTAGAATAGTCAATTTGCAATTACTTATAAGTATAAACAGGGGATTTCGTTGTTTTGTAGCCCTGGCCAAAGCCAACAACTTTAAAAAGTCTATCCCACCGAACAGTTATCTTAAGCACGTATTTCTTGGCCGCAAAACTCATTATGTCTATTCAAGTTGCTTGAAGCAGTATCATGGTCATACGGTAATTGGAGACAATTTATTGAACCCTATTCAAACGGACAATTGCAATACGGTGATGCTGCTTTTGAAGAGCGAACATGCCTTTGAGGAGAATATTGTTTTTTACACCTGAACAGAATTTATAGCACCTTTCCGTGCAGTATAAAGCAAAGGTAAGTTCTGTATTCAGCACTCCCGCTCTTCTCAGATGTGAGGTGAGATTATATCGATTGTGCTACGGTGGCGCTGTGCGCACGGCGGGCTTCGCCGTCGTTTGTCATTCAGAATGTCAGGAATCGGTGAAATGTGACATCCCTCATCCATGGATATTTACACATCTTATCCCACTTTCTTGATTTGGCATTGCAGCCCAGGGTGCAACAGGAATACTTTCCCAGCATGACTTAAATATAATCTTAGTATTCAGACGACAAATGCTAAAATACAGCAGCGAAAGCTATACTGCTACTGACCTGCCTGCCGTATCTGGAGGTGTGCCGCTATTTCATACCTCCCGGCATGGGAGAGCAATCAATACAGAAGGCAAGAGTTGGACCAAGTAGAGTTTTCCCTGTCATGGCAGCTAAGCGTAATTCCATGAACGACAAAAGTGACTGGTAGTAACTAGTAGGGCAACAAAATTCTAATGACAAAATGGCTTAGCCATCTACTCTGACGATGAACTCGGCCTCCGTCCAGCTGCCATGACGTGGAATTCTGAGTCATTTTGTCTGCATACTTTCAGCTTGTATTCAGATGTATTCAGTGTTGCAAGTGAATCCCATCTTAGTATTACTGCTGCCGTGAGTTGGAATGACGGCAGATAGAAGTTGGATAAATGTGATGACCTTTATTTGCAGACTTGAGCTTGAACTAATATCTGTTCTGTTTTGGTATTGTGAACTATGGATAATGGTCTTTGGTTCTTACGTAATTGTTTGGATACTATATGGAACGGAATCCAAGTTTGCACTTTACGTTTGGTGGATTAAAGTAGATGCAAATTTGCGTTGACTCGGACTTGTAGCTTTAGTGTTCAAGTCATCAATTGGGATCATTTATGCCTATACTTTACCTATATCATGTGTTTAAGTGCAAAATCAGTTACACTGATCCTGACTTTGTAATGGTAAAGAAAATGTGAGGAATAGAGTTCAGTGATGAGATTTCTGGCCCTGGCTCTATTTTGTGAAGTTGACTTTGGACTTGAGACAGAATTTTTTTCTTATGCTCCACACAAATATTTCAGGAAAATAATCTCACATGCAAAATTACAAAATGTCTGAGAATATATGCTTAACTGCCAGTTACTAACTGAGAATTACTTCTAGACTGTGATGCCCTTGTAATTCGCTTGGCTAAACCTTTTGCAGCAATTGTGAAGGGGAAGACCTAATTTCTAAAGTCACTTATATATGAAACAGGCCCCTGGACTTCTGGAAACTCGAGTTTGAGTTGGAGGACTATGTTTGTTTGACTCATTGTGTAACTGTCGCTGGTATTCTTCAGGTGTATACGGTCAACCTTGGTGAACTGCAAGCACACATTTCCAAGGAGAACAGTCCTGTTCACCTGGGAGGAACGGTAGAGCTGGATCACAACAGCTGGCTCAAGCACTGTCTCGAGGTGCACGGCATAAACTCTCAGCAGGAGGTCGAGGCCTTTTTCAAACCTCTACACAAGGTGTACTCACGAGGGGACGTCAGTTCAAATAAGCGAATCATGAATGGTGAAGTGACCGACGGTGAACCACCGAATACAGAAGAAAAACATGTTATGGAGGCGAGGGAGAAGTCAGAGACGATTCAGGAGCGAGAAAAGGAGGTGGAGGTTAGCAAAGAGAAACGTAGTCACCCCCCACCGGAGTTGGCCGACTTTTCACCACCAGCACAGAGGAAACGCGTGTCAGTGAGTGAGAGTAGTGTTGACGCAGCCCCGCCCCCGTTGCCGGACAAGAAGTACAGTCCATCTGCAGCTGTAGACGAGGACTCCATTCACATGCCAGAACTCAGCGGCTTCGCTATTGAAGAGTTTGCAGAGCAGGTCCGACAGAAAGGCAAGCAAGGCTTGTATAAAGAGTACGCGTTAATTAGGATGGAGCCTCCCAGCGGTTCGTTCATTTGTTCCAAGTAAGCATGGCTTTGGTTTCATTGTGTGAAGCTTAATAAACATTTTGTTTGTGCACCTGCTGAATTGTCACTCGCCAAGGTGTACTTGAAAGCACAGTATGCGAAAAGGTGTGGCAATCAGCAGAGTATTTTTAACACCCACATTTCAGTCGGTATTCCCCAGGTCAGAACTGATATTGAATCAGTTTTTCCTGGCACGGGAGACATTAATATGTGCGTGACAAATCAGGTAACTTGGAAACTGAATTTGCATAGAAAAAACATAGTGAGCTTGTTCGTGGATGTAGTCACTACAGACCCAGCTGCACGTTTTATTGAAGGTCATAAGTCTGATCTTGGTTAAGATGGTAGTAAATTTAGTTTTAATTTACACGTAATACATTCACCTGGATCACTGAGGCAGTCATTGTGTCTGAATATTAGAAATAACCAACCTAATGTCAGTTGCAATGTTTGGCTGGTGTTGAAACAATCCCGAGTCATGTTCGCAGTAATGCGCATTCAACCGTCTCGGCCGCGACTGGTTGTATGCCCTCTGATAAAACAGACCCCTGGTTACTGTACCTGTTTATGAAACATTCTTTATATTACTCTTGAACATTGTCAGAGCATAAAAGTATCTTTTGCCGGCATTTTGAGGTGGATTTTTTGTGTGTGTATTTCAATATCCCTCATCGGCAATTTGACGACAGTGATTACCTCAAAAAAATTGATAGAAATGCTGTACTCAATAAAATGCCCATCAACTACTATGTCACTGTTTATTGCCAAGATGTATCTCATGACGTGGGTGCTGTTTTGGAAAATGACTGTATCCTGTCGTGATGACAGCCCAGGTGAAATTAATCGTCACAACGGGTGAATGTTAGTGGAATTCACCAATAGTCCCTGGAATGATGAGTTCTGGTGGTCAGTAACCATTGAGAGGTGAAGTGCAATTTTGTGCAAATATCTTTGGCTTGCCCTGTTTATCCAAGTGTCGCCTGACGATTTCATTGAAGTGTAGTTATCTCCTGTGAAATTTAAGATTCACTTGTTCGGAATGAGCAAGTGAATAGGTATGTTGTCAAAATGCAGTCTTCAAAGAGTTGAGATGACTCCTTTTGATGTTAAATACAGTGCACACCAAAAGCATTCTGACAAAATGACCCAGAATTCCTCGTCATGACGGCAGGGCAGAAGCTGAATTCTTCGTCAGAGTTGTCTCCCCTGATGAGTAAGAATGAAGGGGAATTAACAGGAATGTTGGTAGGATGGCTAAGCCACTCTGTAATTGGAATTTTGTCGTCCCTACAGTTGTTACTGGTAGTTTTTGCTATTAACAGAATTAGCTGTCGCGACAGGAAGATAGTATTTTGTCTGATTACATTGTCTTGTACGGCAGTCAGCTGCAGTGATCTGTAATGAGAACAGCCCTCTGAATGCGCGACATTTTGGGAGGAAATACAGCAAAATCATAATGGTTATGCAGTATTTCAGGACGTGCTCATTACAATGCAGTGAACAGCTGATTAACACACAGTCAATATCCATGTTTCAGGGCTAAGTGTAACCTGCCAAAGAACCGTTACACAGACGTGTTGTGTCTCGACCATTCCCGTGTCAAGCTAAGCTACCAGAGTCATGACCCGACCACGGACTACATAAATGCCAACTTTGTGGATGGTTACAAACACAAGAACGCCTTCATCTCCACTCAGGGTAATTTGCTAGTCTGAAACACGCTCACGGAACCTAATCATGTACCAGTGAGGCGTGTTGTTCAAGGCAAATAAAGTAATTGAAACTAAATAGTAAATAGGCATTATGCGCAAAGTTGAAAAATCTTCAGTCATTGCTATGTTGTGCTATTGAGACATGACAACTGTTTTCAGTATAAAAGATGTACTGTATTTCCATCACAAATATCGCCCTAACAGCCGTGTGTGCACTGGTCTGTTACAGGTCCTATACCAAAGACGTTTGTAGATTTCTGGAGAATGGTGTGGGAGCAACAGGTACACATGGTTGTCATGACTACCAGGTGAGCCCTTACTGTCTTGTATATACTGCTACATTATTGTACATATGCACAGGCATGCTGATTAAACGGACATAAACAATCCTGCTACGAAGTAAGTCTAGCTGTATGTTAGAGTGGAACTCAAGTTCCCTATACAAGATGACAGGAGATGCTTTGTTTTCATTAAGCGTGTCCATCTCGTACAATATTCTCTTAAGATGAGAGCAATAGAATCTGCACATGGTAGATAAAAAGTTACCTGAGAGTGGTTTTATCCGTTTTAATGTCTTTTTAATGTTTTATGAACCAGTTACGATGTTTCAGATTATTTTTAATTGTATACATCGGTGCTACCAATGCAGTGTCGTTATAGAAGTATTGAGAAGCGTGTCATGAGGTGTACCTCGGTAGTTCTTCCTTCATTTCTCCTTGTGCAGCACATTGCCACGACAGCTCTATCTACCATGTGCAGCACATTGCCACGACAGATCTATCTACCATAAGTAAATGTCAAAGCTGCATTTCGCCCCGTCTTGATGGCTTATCAGTCCTTTTATTGCCCTAAGAGAAGTCTCACTTGCAATATTACTTACCGTAGCAGTACTCTCTTTCCATTACCGTGGTTTTCCGTAGATAAGCCCAGCCGATGAAACGCCCGTGGGCGTTTATTCGGAAAATTATGCCTAGTAAACGATCATGGGCGTTTATTTGGTGCTACAACTTCTGGTGTCAAGCGTCCAGATAGTGGAGCGTTTATTCAGAAAATTTCCTCTTAAAACCCCACTCCCAGTCAACTTTTTGTCACATATTCAGTTTCATGAAACATTTATCATTTATAAAGTCGAGCAATTTTAAGTAAAAAATCTCAAAGTCAGCAAAACTATGACTTTCCGTTTACACGACCCCTTACTAAACCACATTTTCATTTTCTGAATACGTGCCCATTGGCTTATCTACAGAAAAACATCGAGCTCAAGAAAACTATTATTGTAATCATAATCAAAATGTAAATGATTTCACGCCATTGTAGAACTATTGAGAACCGCCGTATGAAGTGCGGTCAGTACTGGCCTGAGGAAGAGGACGGAAGCCACTGTCACGGGGAGTTCATCCTACACAACCACGGCATGGAGAGGTTGACCGACTATATCGTCACTTCACTACTTCTGAGGAATACGATGGTCAGTTGTGTATACCACTTCTTTGTCATTTTTGTGCATAGTCAAACACTTATGCATGCGCATCCCATGGTTAAGACTTGTGGGATATCCTTTATTGTCGCCACCCGGTATCCAGTAATATTGGCGTTAAGGCTGCAAACGTGTGATTTCCCACAATCCATTAAACACATGTCATGTGTATCTGCCTGTAAAAAAGTCTATGGAAGGCCTTGAAATTCACTAGTTGGTACCTGCAAAAGAATAATCCGGCCGACAGCTGTGTGCCTTAGAGTAGTCTGGTGGAACCATAATTGTGGGTAAGATCCCAGGCAGGTTAGCTTCTTACTGCTCTCAGTCTACTCAGCAATGTTCATATGGCAGCTGTGCTTGTCTTTTTTATGCCCTAGCAAGCTTGGAAAATGTGAAAAGATAATGAAAACATCAACTGCATAATAATTATCTTCATTACAATCCAAGAGAAGTTTGATTTTTTGAAAACGAGTCATTTACTGCGCTGAATCAATTAAAAAAATCGTAACCCGCAAGGCATTTTGATTTCCCCTTTGTTAAATTTTCTATTGCTGCAGACTGATGAGGAGAGAGAAATAACTCACTTCCAATTCGTGAGCTGGCCCGATTACGGTGTGCCAGGCACTGCGGCCGCATTCCTGGACTTCCTGCTTCGTGTACGCCACCAGCAGGCCGCCATCAGGCAGGAACTCGGTGATGCTTGGCAGGGACATCATAGTGGACCACCCATAGTCATCCATTGTAGTGCGGGTATTGGACGAACAGGTGAGCTCAGTGAATATTGCGACTGGTGGGACAGATGCTTGTTGTAAGATCCTCAAACAATTCCCTGGCAGATCTCTGGTGACTGCTTGAATCATTGCATTGATTCACGTCACTAATACCCTATTCAAGCACTGCCCTGTCAGTTCGTGTCAACCTATTTTTTAAATGATGCTGTCGGCTCCACTTTTAAAGGTGCTCTACCCTTTCCAGTATTACAAAAGTTATACTTTTCAAGTGTACAGTCATGTACTTGAAGTTTGATTTAACGTTCATGTCCTAGTGTGGGTAAATTTATGTAAAGTATGATCTGGGCTCCATTTCATGAACTACTTTAGTCTCAACTAAGACTGAAATAACAATGCTGTCTTTCCATCTCTTGTTGCATGATGGTGTTTTCGTCATGGCAACAATCAAACTTGAGACTTATTACAGAGCCCTGGTCATCTATTGCTAATGAAGACGGATTTAATTTATTGTTGAAGTGACATTTGCATTGCTTTCCTCTTTCTGTTTGTGTGGTCAGACAAGAATGTCAGCTTTGAAAGTGTGAGTGCTTTGGAACACCAATTGGTAAACGTGATCCGACGCCAATCACTCGCCTGTGTCCAATTAATTCAGTGGTTCATTAGAAAATATTACGTTTATAACCTGGACATTATTTCACCGTAACGTGTGTGTACAAGGAATTATCCCTGAGAAAAATGTTGCAATCCTGAAAGAAGCTCAGTGTTAGTGAGGTGCGTGACAGAAGAAAACTGGCAACTGTTCAATACACGTCAAAAGTATTCAGGCAAAATGAGGTGGAATTCCCCGACGTGACGGCTGGGAGGAAGCTGGGCTCATTGTCTGAATAGCCTTCCGAGATTGAACAGGAGTTATCCAGAATGATAGAAAGGTGGCCAGGTTATTCTGTTAATAGAATTTATCCGCCTATAATTATAGTAATTACTTGTCATTTTGTCTTGTTACTTTTGTCCTGTCGTGTACACGTCAAAAATAATTCTGACAAATTTCTATCTCCCATTTTTGATGGGTGGTAGCTCGTCATGCAAGTTACTCTTACGTCTACACTTGGCTGTCACGGTGGGAAATCCAAGGTCCTTTTGTCTAGTTATTTTCTGCATGTGCTGTACACTGCGATTGATAGATAATCTACTGGTCTGTTTTCAGGTACATTCATTACAATGGACATTACCACCAAGCGGTTAATGGACACAGGGACAATAGATATAGAAACCACTGTGCGCCGGATCCGGTCACAGAGGGCATTTAGCATACAGATGCCTGACCAGTATGTATTCTGTCACTTGGCACTTCTGGAGTATGCTCAGAGGGAGGATCTATTGAGTACAGTAGACTTGACAGGGTTTGATGACAGTGACAGTGAGTGATGGAGGTCGACAGGTGCATGCCGAGTGAGAGTGTCGGCGACTGCTAGAACGGATGTCGATTGGTGGACACCCTGGACCGGCTGACTAGAAGCTGGTGTGCATAGCTTGCATTCTCTGTCTAGTACTTATTGGGAATTCAAAAGGTGTAATGTTTGTAAGAGTTCACATTCTGCGGTGCATTCAGTAAAGGGAACACGTCAGGAGTCATGTGACACCTCACCATGGTAACGCTGGATGTTTGTAGCGTTTTGTGTGTAGGTGAAGCTGTATGGTGGCAAGAGGTAAATTACTGTTATATTATTTTCTTCAAATTTCTGAAAAAATAGTCTTCCACTAAATTTCGACTTTCATGATTTGCACTGTAAAGCTTTCTTAAAACAAATATTTTTTTAGCAATTTAATATTTCAGGCAATTCCTTGAAAGTTGGAAAATTTCAGCAATTATTTTTGGTCGACCACTGAAAGTGTTGTTTTATGATGGTAATCTGTCTGTAAACCCTGGACTACTCACCGTTTCTCTTTCATAAGGTATTGTGCGGCAAATTTCAGATAAAAATGTAACAGTTGATCTTTTTCATTTTTCAAAGCCTTTTAACTTTGTTGTGAGAGCCGACTTTCTCAAAACATTGCCTGATGGTATGTAGAACTTGAACTTTGTAAAGCATTTGCTATAAAAATGGTGGTTTCCTTAATTGGTGAGATTTTGCCGTAAGCCAAGACATCTGGCTACTGGTCCTCCTGCTGTAACTAGCATTAATTTATTGAATGTACCCCAGGTTTTCATCCTTAAGAACCGTTATGTATTGAAGTGAGAGCTTTGTGTATGGTTACTGTATATGCGTATATTTAGGCCCTCGTATGTGTACTCAAAATTTGTTTCAATAAAAGTTTTGCTCAAAGTATTTGCGCATAGGTACGTAGCTTAAACCAAACTGATATATGTAGGTAGTTGTCTTTCGTACGTGCGCGCGTGTTAAATTGGGTGTTTTTGTTAATGTTTTGCCCATTGTAAGGGCTTTGGATAATCTTAAATTAGCAGAAAATATGTCAGTATCTACTTACAAGTAAGTCCATGGTATTTTAAAAACTTGTCGTCTGGTTTTACTCTGACAAGTGCTTCTCGTAAAGGTATTTGTGCTTTAGTTCATATACAGGCACAACTTGACAATGAGCACATGAGCCTAAATGCGCATATACAGTATTTATGCGCACACATTTTGAGTGCAATATGTATAGCACTTGTAAAGCATTCTCTCAGTCTTGCCACTTTGATCGTTATTGAGTGTTGCGGTTGTAGTCACATTCAGGGGTCCCGCATTTTGAGAACCAGTTTTCTCCACTGAACAACAGGCATCAAACTGGTTCTCAAAATCCAGGACCCCTGTAAGTGACTGATACCTGTATTGCTGCCATAAACAACACGGAGTAGTTCTATTGTGTGTTCTTTGTTCTGTTTAAAGTTGCTGCATCCTTGTTTTTACCACTGGTTTGTGAATTGTTTGGAATTAAAACTAGACAAGATTTGGCGCATTTTGGCAAAGTTTTGTTGGGTCCAGCAACTTTAAAGCAAGGTTTGCACTCGCTGCTAGTGTTGAATGTAAGGGAACAAAAAGAGAACTTTGTGTTGTGACGCTTGTTTTTGCAAAGACTGATATTATTTGTTATCATACATGTACTGAAAGCTGATATTATGATTAATTGCACAAATTGTTGCTTCCTATTGTACTATGTGAAATTGTGAATCACTGGTCAAATATTGTCTAGTACCAGATTGAATTATGTCTTAGCCTGCCTCGCCTTACAAGTCGCAATGCAAAGTATGTGTTCAGTGCCATCAGAAAATTTGATTGGAATTGGCAACTAATTTTTCTCCACCCTTTTCGGTGTACCCAGTAACGCTGTTGAACTGCACTAAGTAATCAAGACAAAATGACCCAGAATTGCAGCACAAATGAAAGTCATCATCACCATAGTATCCATTTCTCATGTCCAGGAAGGACGAGGGATTTACCAGAACAGCCTTGTGGTGGAATGGCAATTCTGTGGTTACTTTTTTGCCAATAATGTCATTTGTGGTTATTTTTGTTGGAAGGGAATTTAGCCCTCATACGGAAACGATATTGTTTGATTACTTTTGTCTTGTGCTGTGTTCAGGAGCAGCTGCCACACTACAGGGCTTGGAATTTTTCTCTTTTAAGAGGATTTCCTCTTGTGGTTTCGATTTCCTCGTATTTGATTTCCTGTTTCCTCTTCTTTGTTTCTGTTATCATTGTTTTAACTTAATTCATGCAAAAACATTTATTCCAGCTAAATTTACAACACAAAAATATTTCTATCCTACAAGCCTATTTATTTGTGGAATGATGCATCAGCTGGGAATTTTTCCTCTTTTTTGTCATTGGTCATTCCAAGCCCTGACACTAGAGTGGTGAACTTCTTTGCAATCAAGTCCACATTAGTTGTTCAGTTTGATTAAAATTGTGTAATAACCCAATTTGAACTCCTGTGCACTCGTCTGTGACACTCAATTCATCTAGCTTGAACAATTCCTACTGGAAAGGTAAATCCAGCAAAAAGGCATGGAACCTTATTGAAGCTTAGACAAAATTATTTTTGCATGACCAATATTATTCAATCTTTTCGACCTACCATTCTCAAGATTCCAACCTAAGTTAGCATAACCTTGTTTTTAGATCACCAGTAGGTAAGAGCACAAGTCTTGCTTGGTGAGACTATTCGCTAAGATAACCGTGAATTATGTTACTGGCCAGCAATCTTATTCAATCTTGCAGAGCAATGGTTGCCAAGAGAATAAAGTTTCCAAGCTTGGAATTCAATTTTGAATAGGGTGACTGGCTCAACAAGCTTTTTCAAGAGTTTTTGGTTCAGCCTGATTAAGCTTGCCAATAAGTAGGTTTTTTCAAACTAACTGAGCAATGGTTAGTAAGGGAGCCAGGAAATTCAGGAAAATATCTAACAAGGTGACGCTCCAGAAAATTTGGTCCACGTATGGTCAAATTTAGCTGAGTATAGTCTGAAAAAGCTTTCCTTTGATTTATACTGAAGTGACTGTTGTAAAAGTTGTCTAGTTGACTTATTCATTACTAAGATAAGAATTGATTTCTGATGTTGGGAAGAACAGTTTGCTGTTACTTGAGCCGTGTTCAGCCCCTAAAAACAGGGTAGGTGGAGCCAACTCTTTGACTAGTTTGGTCTCTAGCAAACTGTGAGATTTCCGCCAATCCCTGACAGAAGGAGTAGGGGACAATTTAAGATAATGATAAGGGCGATAACTCAAAATCAATTCTATATCAAAAGTAGGGTTTCCATTGGTTGTTGGATTTGATGGTATAGTTTGTAGTTTGTCCCATCAGGCTAGAGACCCTGTACCATGGCGCTACACAATTGGGGACAGCACAGTGTGTACTCCATCACTACATGATGACTCTTGAAGTATAGTGGTGTTGGTATTTAAGCTTAGCATGTAGTTTTAAGTTTTTATTTCAGACCAACATCAGTATAGAAATCGAGGAGAAATTCACTACAGTTGGGCTAATTCTGAAGATATGGACATATTCCTATTAAAGATGTATTGGGTGTCACATTAGTGTGTCAAAATGGCCAATTTCAAAGCAAGATAACATAAGGACGGGTGGTCTGTTAAGCTGAAAATAAGCCCTGTGAGGTCCATTCTTACCACTGTATAGTCATACGAAAGGCAAACCCTAAACATGGATTACCTTGCCTTATATCAGGTCTCCAGAAACTTCCGCCATTGTGTGAAAGGAGATATCCTAAAGTGTCTAAACAGGGCTCAACATTGTTTTAGCTGAATAGTATGGGAATAGAAAAATAGGCCTATGGGGTCCCAGAGGCCTACCTGAGAACATTCCTTTGTACAATTTGGTATGATATATGCATTGCCCAGTGAACCTGGTACATGAACTCTGGAATAAGCTAGACAAAGTCTTGTTGATTGTTACTGTTTCCAACTGTGACAATTTTAATGTAGTGTGACAATTCATGGAGCATGTCAAGTGTCCGGTATTACATCCATCCTTTGCGCTTTGTGAACTGCGGTTCCTGTTCATGTAGATCACCTTCGTGATGGGACCTACCACAAGGTTATTTTTTCAGAAGGAAACACATTTTGATAATATGGTGTTAGTAAAACTCTGCATTCGGGTAGAGACTTCTAATCTTGGTTGGGAACTTATGGCTCCTACCCGGCCCTCCCCGGAGTTTACGTGCCTTGTTTTTCTGTATGGGTATATCATACTACGGCAAAAATTCTCCAATTTGTGACAGTGGAAATAAAATTGTTTTATTAAAGGTCACAGCTTGTCCCAAATTAGAGAGCCACTGGAATAACGGCTAAGTTATCCACTCTGTAGATTGAACATACTCTGTGGGAAATTTGAAAAATATGGTGAACGCCAACATCGCATTGTACCAAATCCCACAGTCAAGAAATTTCAATTTTTGTGCGAGTTCCTGTGTCCCAAGTTCAGAATACTTTCCCATATAGGAGAATTTTCAAGGTGAGGTCACATTCTATGTGGGCTGGACATGTTAGCTGCACTTTCATTGTGCTGTTTGGACCACTCCGCTGTAGCCAGTGTACACTTTCAGAGGGTGGGTTGGTATCTTGTACAGCCGTAGTACTTTTGTCATGACTGGTCAGGATGTATTGTGCTAAGACGCCACTTCTTGTTTTATTGAATATTGAATATTATTTCTTGTCTGTGCAGTGTAAGTTATATGTCGTTAGCCCAGTTGAATGCGTTGCAGATTCATTGTACTGACATTTATTAAAAGTATTATATGTAAATATAACTTATTCAATTCCAACTTGACGTTTTAAGACTCCCAACTTCCAACTGCATATCTTGTCCTGTGTCCCATGAAACACTAGGACGTAGACCCCTCATTGCCTTTTGGCGCCGGAAATTTCAATTTAGATTCGTCGAAACATTGCATTTACAAATTGTTCAAACATGCGAGACACTTCATTAAATGGGAAACGCCGAAAGGGTACCACTCTTTGTCCTATGGTGTTTTGTCCGAACCTATCTTTCGGAATTTTTCTTGCCTCTGGTTTTTTTAATTAACTGCGTCGACTGTGTACGAGCGCAAACCACCTTCGAAGGAATGCCTTCGTGATCGAGACGATCACGATCGTGATTGACTTTGGATGACGTCTTGGGCAAAGAGCTCATTTGGCCAGCACGGTTCATGCGAGCACCCAGCCTTCAATATGGGGGGGCTCGAATTCTTGACGTGGACCTTTTGGTAACAAAAAAGCGGGCGGACTAAAAAAAACAAATGAAAGCGCTCTGAGGAGCGAAACTTGGCGAAATTAACCAAAAAGTTGACGATAAAGATGATGACGAATATGACGACGATGGTGGCGAGGATGAACAAAAGAAGTAATAACATACACATGACGAACGTAGAAGTCCGAAATCAGTAAGAAAAAGGCTACAGTCTTGAGCGACACTTGGCGAAATTAACGGAAAAGACAACGACGGAGATGATGACGAAGATGACGACGATGATGACGAATATGATGATGGNCTGTTCATGCAGATCACGTTCGTGATGGGACCTACCACAAGGTTATTTTTTCAGAAGGAAACACATTTTGATAATATGGTGTTCGTAAAACTCTGCATTCGGGTAGAGACTTCTAATCTTGGTTGGGAACTTATGGCTCCTACCCCCCTCCCCGGAGTTTACGTGCCTTGTTTTTCTGTATGGGTATATCATACTACGGCAAAAATTCTCCAATTTGTGACAGTGGAAATAAAATTGTTTTATTAAAGGTCGCAGCTTGTCCCAAATTAGAGAGCCACTGGAATAACGGCTAAGTTATCCACTCTGTAGATTTTACATACTCTGTGGGAAATTTGAAAAATATGGTGAACGCCAACATCGCATTGTAACAAATCCCACAGTCAAGAATTTTCAATTTTTGTGCGAGTTCAGGATACCTTACCATATAGGAGAATTTTTACGGTGAGGTCACATTCTATGTGGGCTGGACATGTTAGCTGCACTGTCATTGTGCTGTTTGGGCCACTCCGCTGTAGCCAGTGTACACTTTCAGAGGGTGGGTTGGTATCCTGTACAGCCGTAGTACTTTTGACATGACTAGTCAGGAGGTATTGTGCTAAGACGCCACTTCTTGTTTTATTGAATATTGAATATTATTTCTTGTCTGTGCAGTGTAAGTTATATGTCGTTAGCCCAGTTGAATGCGTTGCAGATTCATTGTACTGACATTTATTAAAAGTATTATATGTAAATATAACTTATTCAATTCCAACTTGACGTTTTAAGACTCCCAACTTCCAACTGCACATCTTGTCCTGTGTCCCATGAAACATAGGACGTAGACTCCTCATTGCATTTTGGCACCGGAAATTTCAATTTAGATTCGTTGAAACATTCCATTTACAAATTGTTCAAACATGCGAGACACTGCATTAAATGGGAAACGCCGAAAGGGTGTCACTTTTTGTCTTATGGTGTTTTGTCCGAACTTATCTTGCCTCTGGTCTTTTTAATTGCGTCAACTGTCTACGAGCGCAAACCACCTTCGAAGGAATGCCTTCCTGATCGAGACGATCGTGATTGACTTTGGATAACGTCTTAGGAAAAGAGCTCATTTGGCCAGCATGGTTCATGCGCGCACCCAGCCTTCAATATGGGGGGCTCGAATTCCTGGCGTTGTGGACCTTTTGGTAACAAAAAAGATGGCGGACTAACAAAAAAAAACGAAAAAACAAAAAAAAAACGAGCCCCTCTAGCTCCCCCTGGGTGCGCGCATGTGGTTTCATGAAAGTGGCCGTGGTTGCCTCGTGGAAAAACTGAAGCTCTAACTAAATAAGACCAAAATGACGGAGCCCCGTTTCATGAAATTTCTTAGGACTGATTTGGTCTAGCTAGTAGGCTTAAGATTATTTATGATTGACATATGTCCTGAATATTAGATAAATAAAATGAATACAGGTAAATAACGTATAATAGGTAATCTCTGGTGAGATGGGCAATAAAAAGCGCCGGCCACGTTACCAGAGATGAAAAGGAGACCGAGGTAGGTGATATAAAGTCATTTATTATGACTAGTAATTATTATAAAATGAATACAGGTAAATAACGTATAATAGGTAATCTCTGGTAAGATGGGTAATAAAAAGCGCCACAAGAGATGTTGTAAGACAGCACATGCCCATCCGCAGGGACGCACGAAGGGTGAGAAATGAAAAGGAAAGGGTGCATGACTATTTACAAACGCTGTCAGCCGGATACCCAACCCTAACTCCGGGTGCCAAGCCGGAGGGGGAGGTACGATTGCCAGGGCTGGAACAGGTGCCGGTGTTGTCTCACCCCGTGTCGTGGCGGCTTACGCTTAATCGTCGTGAGAGACCGTCCGGAGTTGGTATATGGTGCAACTCGGGACGGTCTGGGGTCAACAGAAAACCACAGTTCAACTGTGATTGTACACCAATGTGATAAACGAGAGTAGTTCTACTTGCTGCGTCAGCTGCTCAGTGGTATGCTTATCTCTTTTATGACACACAATGTGTGACTGAGCAAAGCGTTTTCAAAATAATGTGGATAAATCAGTGGAGTGTGAGACCCCTGAGGTCCCTGTCAAGTCCTCACGTCAATTTTACGTTATGGGAAGAAAATTAGATAAATGACGGAAAAACAAGGGAGAAAAAACGAACATAAATTCAACAAACGAACAGGTAAGCTAGAGCACTAAAGGCGGGGTACGCAAACTAAAATGAAACGAGGGAGAAACGAAAAAATCAAAGCTAAGGACAATATAAAAAATGGCTAACAGAGAATAACAAAATAGCTAACATAAGAGAAATAAAGCTAACAATAGTCGGATTATAAAGGTAGAGTAACAAGTCAAGAATAAATGAAAAACAAAATATAGCCCGAGGCCTAACAAAATGTCTAACAGGGTTGAAGAAAAAATAAAATACAAAATAAACTACAAGTGAGACTAACTCAGCTTTCCATCCTTGTGTTCCAACCAGGGACACTTTTTCTTGAATTTCATCCACTGATCGTAATTCCACACGCTTGGCCACTCTGACGAGTCATCATCTGGATCACCTGCAGATATTTCCGTTTCAGTCGTGGAGGGATACGTTTTAGGAATACTAGTTTCAGCAAATGAGTCACTTTCAGCAGGAGGATTTGTCCCGTGCTTTCTGATCTCGGCACCTTCTTAAGGTGGGTGTATACACTGATCAAATCTCCAGGTTCCTAACTAAAATGAGTAAAAAGGGAGTTTTAACTAGTTAGACATGACTCTGAAAGTGACAAAAATCGAAGAAAAACGTTTTTTTTTTGTAGTTCGTTTTTTAAATTTTCAAAAAATCCAATTTTACCTCGATTTCTTTTTCAAAATGCACAGGGATCATCATCAACTATTTCCTTACGCAATATTCTACTTATCCATACCAAATATATGTAAAAAATCATTATGATCTTGATTTTGTGGCATTTTTTGTGTGTGCATGAGTTGGGGAAAGCACGCCACTTTTTGTCATTTGGTCACTTTCCGTCTAATAACTAAAAATCTGGTCCATTTATCAAAAAACCCTGGCACGCGATTTTACTTCAGTCCAAGAGGATTTCAAATTTGCAACTTTCGTTAAAATTGACCCACGTGTTGTGGAAAAATAGGCCCGAGAATCGTGTCACTATCCTGAAATCACGAGCCGAGAAAAACGGCTTTGAAGTTAAGCGGTCATCGATTGCCACTTGAGATCAAATTTCGTTCAGAATGCGTGGTCATTATGTTCCAATTTTTGTTGAAGTACTAGAAATAAAGCTGATATTTACTTCATATTTAGAAAATGTGACATACCTGTTTGTTTACAGCGTAATTTTAATCATTTTTTCGAACTTGTGATGCACGACAGACGACCAAAACAAATATGGCTGTCACGTGGGCGGAGCTTAGCGTTGATCTATTGTCTGCTGTACTGGTGTGCCGACCACCATGTGTTGATTGTTTATACGATTCATCTGAACTCTCCACTCAGTTTGTAAAAGACTCTCTAACTATATTACACAGACCTATTTGTTAGTATTCCAATATTATCATCAACCAATATATGTGTTATATCAAATCGCCGCGTTACTGCCTACATAACAATATTGGCGACGAGGATAAAGAACTACTTTCATAGTAATGGTTCAACATTTTTACGTGCCTGTACCGAATGGACTTTGGGATAAGAAAATATCACTTTCTGCGCAAATAGCGCCGCTTGGGTGAGGTTCTCAAGTTACTAAAGTTTCTTATATTGCTTTCCTCTAAAATCGTATAATATCATGAGTTTTAATTCAGGGTTACGTTTGAATCTATGCACTAGAAAATTTTTTGTTATGTTGAACACTGGGTCATTTCTCTAATTCTTTGGGTTACGGCCAGTGGCAAGTTAAAAATCCTCTGGGTTTGACAACCTAGTTTCTCCACGGCACGTTCCCAGCACAGAAGCACGGTTTATCTGCGAAGACTCTACTCTGACGGCATGTAGTTGTCCATGTGTCGCGCGCGCGGCTTGTCTTCACAGCGCGTGTATGCACTCTCACCGAATCGTGCAACACCACCCACGTCGACACTCAGCGTCCTCTCGCAAGACAACTGACCTTATATTACCGACTTCTCTTATACATGCACAATTTCTGCACGGACTCCTCAAGCTGAGTGCAGTGATGGCTTCGGTAGGGCTTGGCGTACTCAACTTAATTTTTTTGCAGATAGACAAACAGGCTCAGGCTCGGAACAGGAGCTAGTTCACCATTTCACTACTAACTTTCACATGGTCAAAAATAGAATTGTTTTATTCTTGGTCTTGCTACAACACCAATATCAGCTGGTACATCACTCTCGATTGCCCGGTTACGAAATGCTTGTTGACAGGGTTAGATTAGAGCTAGTGTCCTTGTATATAAGCTCCGCCCCAGTTGTCAATCACTGAGCTGGTGAGCACTCAAGCCATATGACTTACTGAGGCTTGGTCAAATATAGATAAAAAAACAACTTTGGATTTTCAGAATGATTTTATTTTTCTTCAGTATACTGTGCATCAAGAATAAAAGATTAGGATGATATGAAAATGTAAAAAACAGTCAAAATTAATTTTTTTGTGTATAGACCTACCTTAAAATATTTTAGTATCGATTACCAACCAGTTGATTGGCGTTTCATAGTGGTACAAAATTTAAAAGCCCTCAATTAAACTTCTAATTTGGCAGCAATGGGTTCGTCTCGTTTGGACGAGTCCATTGCAATGACCAGCTGCAGGAACCGCGTGCACTTCAAAGAGCAAAGTAAGACTGATGCTGTTTTTGATGTTCGCCAATAGCTCATCGAAGCATGGCTAGTGGTCGCGCGCGCCGAAATGTTCGGCAACAATGCTGTCGTCAACGTAGCAGCGTATTGATGCCGTAAGCTAATCGTTTCAATACTATGCCCCACTTAACCGCCACGTACGGCGCGTTTATGGGCGCTACCTTAAAATGTAGAAAGGTGGTCGGCTGCGCCTACGTGCGCGTACGCCCCACTATAACGTAATTTACGGTGGGTAGGCGCTACATTAAAAAACAAAATGGTGGTTGGCTGCACTTACGTGCTCCTACCTCCCACTTCAGCGCTGTCAAATACACAGTTTAATCAGTCCATTTGCTGCCAGATTTTCTCAAGCGAGCGACAGTCCTTACGCCCACTTCTGAGACAGCCAAGTCTCCCGGGTGAACTTTTTATTTAGTTGTTAAATATTCAACTGTCATAATGCAATGATGCTTATACTTTGACATTGTGAAGCGTGAAGTTACATGTAAGCCACCTAGTTATATACCTGGTTATGACAGCAGACATTCCTTTTCTTTTGACCTGTTTGTTTTTTACATCCATTTAAATTTTAATAGGTATGGTTGTGACGGGCTCTTATTTATAAGTACATGTAATGGTACCATCACGACAACGTTTAGTTATGTGAATTGGTTACAGTGTATTGGGTCGTTAGTGTTGTCACTTTGGACTGAGGTAAACTTGCCTCTATGATGTAACACACGTAAATAAGTTTGAGGGTTTGTGCCATTCAACTGAGTGGTGGTGTCATGGGATTCTTGGCTTCCTGCTCTCTTGTATCGGTTGTGCTGTATGCAAATGCAAAGGATCATGCTGTTTGAATGACAGATGTCAGCAGGCGGCGGCCTTTATTGTAAACTATTGTAATAACGTATGCAGATACATGAGTGCATGCCACGGTGTTTTGGATGGACAACATATTGGGTTTGGCTTTACCTATTTGTATTTATTTGGATTAGTTCGTTTAAATCATTGTAATTTTTCTAGAGTACAATGTCTTGTATAAAAAATGTCTCACTTAACTGTATAGGTATCGGAGAATAAATGAAGAGAAAATATTATTTAGAAAAGACAAGTTTCTATATCGCTCATTTACAAGATATGCATGTCAAACCAAGTTTTGAATTTTTTCAGAAACGAAGGGGGTTTGATATAAAAGTCGCTCCTTTGACGTCAAATACTAGAGAAGTTGCTATATTATTTAATAAAAATTTTGAGTATGTTGTCCATTGTCAGGTTTTTGACTCGGCGGTAGTTATGTACTTTTAGACATCATTATCTGGTTAACACATTACACGGTCCAAACCAAGACCAACGTAGTTTCTCAAAAACATAATGAAATTAATGACGATTTTTAAAACGATACATTTCTAATGGGTGGGGACTGGAATATAATAACAATTCAAATGCACGGAAATATATTTTAGACCTTATAAAAGAAAAAAAGGTGGACATTTGGAGAGCATTTCACCAAGACAAAATAGTTTCAAATGGTTCAAAAATACCGGGTGAAAATAAGTAGACGGGATTTTTTTCTTGCCACGGAAGACCCTTTCTCCAGTTTTCCAGACTCTTCTATTTTGCCAGCCTACAGACCAGATTATGCCGCGGTGTTAGTTAAATTTTGTCTTTCTGAAAAAAGAGGGAAGGGATACTGCAATAATAATAAAAATTCATTGTTGGGTGATCCAGATTTTGTCAAAACGATAAAGGACGAAATTAAAAATACTAAACTCATATATGCTGTCAGTCCGTACTCAAGGGAATTTATTTCTTGTTGCCCGAATGATTATCTTCAATTGATCATTGATGATCAGTTATTTTGGGAAACAATTTTTACTTCAATTGAGAGGTCAAATAATACAACATTCGTCTTCAATTAAACAGCATATTATTTAGAAAGAGACAACTTTCCGGGCTAGCATCGCGGAAATTGACGAAAAATTGAAAATGTGACCGGATAATGCCGAAGAATATCTCCTTATGTTAGCAACATTAAACAGTGAGTTGGAAGAATTAAATAATAAAAAAGTGAATCTGTCATCGTTAGACCTAGAGCTACATGGGTTGAATTTGGAGAAAAATCTTCGAAAGTTTTGCAATTTAGAAAGTAGAAACTATCAGATAAAAACATAAAAGAAATTAAAAAAGACGATGGAACGAGTATTACTGAGCTAAGTGATATTTTAGAAGAACATAGATTATTCTACGACAACCTGTATGATCTCCATGATACAGACCACGATGTTGAAATGTTTCGATTGATAAAGGGGAGTGCTCGGAGGAGCGACACTTGGCGAAATAAACCGAAAAGACTACGGTGGAGATAATGACGACGATGATGATTATGATGACGAAGCCGGCGAGTATGAACAACACGATGACATTCATATGACTAGCTAAGATGTAAGAAATCAATAAAAAATAGGCTGCAGTCTTGAGCGACACTTGGCGAAGTTAACTGAACGGACGAAGAAAGCGATGACGACGACGATGGCGATGACGACTACGATGATGATTATTATGATGATAGTGGCGATTATGATCAACACGATAACATTTAATTGACTAGAGAAGATGTCAGAAATCAGTAAGCAATAGACTACTGTCTTGTTCAATAGAAGCTAAACCAACATCAGTGCAGCAAGACCAGTCAACAAAGGAACAACGTTATTAGAAAATTTCAAATAAATCAAAAAGTAGACATTGTAGCGAAAAATAAATAATATCTTCTGAAAGCCTCTATCTAATACGTCAGTTTCACAAACGTCTGTGAATTTTTCAAAAATATTGAAATTTTGCGTTTTTGAAATTCAAAGTCAAATAACTCAAAAGCGGTAAGCCTGAGAAAAAAATTTTGCAAAACATTTGAAAGAGTATACTTTATAGAATTTACATGCAAAAATTTACGTAATTTTTTCCGTTTAAAGTAAGACCCCAGCACCACTGAAAATAGGTCAGCATTCGTCAGATCCGCCATCTTGAAAGCAACTTCCGGTTCTTTAGCTCTGAATAATAACCTGTTATAGAAAATTGATACCTGAAAAATTTCGGAGCCATTGGTGTCATAATGCTACCTCTGCAAAAGAAAGCGTTTTAAGCCCGAAATCGAGGTGCGCATGTGCAATTGCCGATATTTCCGCAAACTTTGACCGGAAGTAAAAGAAATCAGCACAGCTGTAGCACACGTGTAGTACAATGAACTTGCCGATTTTTAGCCGTGTACATACAGAAGTACGGACTATATGAGCATTTCAATCTAAAATTGAAAACAAAATGGCCACCAAGTCCGCCATCTTGGATCTGATCATGATGAAAAATAATAGGCTTCCAGGACTTCTAAAACTAAAGGTTGTGGGTTAATTTCCTGGAAATCGGCCGAAAAATGCGACCTGTACTTTAGAGTGCGAACAAACGAAAAAAACTGGACGGCAAAGCAACATACTTGGCGAATTCGATAGAATTTGGCAAAACTGTAGCCGGCAGAAAAGTTCAGCATAGAAAGTGAAATTACCTATCACGAACTTCATGCATGTTTGAAGAAAACTAAAAATAATAAAAGCCCTGGCTTGGACGAATTTTCTGTAGGATTCATTATTTTTTTTGAAAGACATTGAACATTTCCTTTTAAGGAGTGTAAATAATGCATGTGAATAAACGATCTATCGGTTACACTGGTATAGCGTGTTATTACTTGCATTCCAAAAAGTGACTATCCAAAATGCTATGTGAAAAAATGGCACCTTTATTTTTATTGAACTGTTCTTATGAATTAATGTTATCGCGTATAGCAGAGATAATTAAGAAAGTGTTAAACACCTTAAGTAATTGCTTTTAAAATTTTTATACCAGGTCGCTTTCTGGGTGAAAAACTAGATTGATATATTATAAAATGTATGAAAAACAAAAGCAAAAGTTAAATGGCATGATTGTCGTGACTTATTTCAAAAAAGAATTTGATAACTCTCGTGGAAATTTATTAGAAGATTATTAAAAGCTTTTGATTTTCGACCATTAACTAAAAGGTGGATTTCGCTATTTCAAAACAATCCAAATTCATGCATTATTCAAATTATAGCTCTTTGTCAAAATTTTTCAAACTATGCAGATCTTGTCGACATCTTTTACAAATGACTCTACTTGATTTTCCATAAGTATCATAATCTAATGCCCCCTTGTAAGAGGCGAGCACAAACATGCGGCACATACAATGCATTTTTTATGAAAGTTTTTGTGTTAACTGTTATGAGGAGCATGCCTAGGGCCATGTATATTATGCGCACCAAAATGTCAAACTTTAAACGCAGAACTTATTAATGAGTGGAGGAACATCTGTAAGAGGCAAGCACAAACATACATGTACAGCATACATAATGCATTATTTCTGTAAATGTTTTTTAACAGTTTTGAAGAACAAGCCTTATCTGATGCAACTTAAACGCACCAAAAATGTCACCCTTTACATGCAGGAATTATTAATGAATGTTGGAACATCAGGGGTAAGCACAAACGTCCGGCATATACATTTATTATTCAGTTTTTCCATGAAAGCCTTTGTTACCATGTTCCCCCACTAATTAATAAATTGTGCGTTTAACATTTTGGAGCAGTCAGCGCAGAACTGGCTTATTCACTACATTAGCAAAACACACCTGCATATTATCAATGGAATTTGCAGGGAAAATAGCAGTCCCCCTGTGAAAATTACACCGCTAGATGCTCTGCTTACACCGAGTTGAGGTAGTCTGTACCCGGTTGCATGAAACAGTACCAAATAGGGACTCAACTAAGTTCCTTCAATGTACCGCGTCTTTTTGTACTTGCGGAAACATCGATTTCCCTTCTTTGTATTGTTGTAGTTTCATTACTAAGTCAACTTAAGACTTTGATAAAAATCGAAACTGAACTCTACGTTAAATTGTCAATATTGTCGAACATAATCAGGAATCTTTTCATAAGACACCCACAATTTAAGGACTAAGTCCCTGTTTATTTTCCATGAACTCTGGGCTCAAGTTTTAGTTATACTATTAGAAAATGTCATTAATCAAAAAGGAGCTCATAATAAAGATAAAATGATAGAAAATATTGCATCTGTGAGTCCATCAAGACAAAAATATGCAAGAAGACTTAGGGCCCTTAGCTGAGTCCCTACTTGAGACTGTTTCATGCAACCGACAACAGGAATCCTCCATATTGTTAATAGCTAATCAGAGATTCTAAACGAGTATACATCAGGGGCCTTGCTTATACGGAATAACGTGCTACTTAGCTGACGGGCTACTCATATACTGCAATTCTAGCAATTCTGCCTGTTAGCATCGATTGAAGACTTTCAATAGAACATTGGCGACTGTAACTTAGATGCGCAGGATAACTGAGTTATCAACTGCTCGCCACCACACCACATACTTGTCCATGGTTGTGATTGCATGCTTCTCGATGACCTTCGGTCGAAGCAGATAATCATGTGCTTCAGTGCGTTAAAATCTAAATGACGATAACTAAAACCCATCAGAGGGGGCGAGCTGAGCTACGTCAGTTACGGGCTGATCACTTTGCTTCCGATTGGTTGAAGAAATACCGATCGAAATCGGTTGCTTTTTTTAACCATTTTTGTTTTCTTGTGAAAAAGATCGCGGTTTATAAAACGCTTCACGACGTATGAACAGTCGCATTACGACTGCACCATTCAACGACATTTCATCTTGATAATCGGAACGAGCCAGAGGACGATGCGTCTCGATCAAATGTCTCTATTTAATGTCTTACATTTAACCTTTTTTGTGTTTGAAGTATTGTCTTTCGCCCTCATTGAGGGGCAGAACAAGGTAGTGTATTTCGCCAAGGGGGGCCAAAAACAAAAGCATGGATAGCTCGAAGACCACTATTGTTCCAAACCTGATCCACAGCCTGTTAGTATGTGCTGTCGAGTGTTCTGGTGACCAATCGTGCGATGCCTTTGTATTTACCGAATGTGAGAAACTCTGCCAGAAATACAGCCAGTGACGTTGGTGACTGCAAATGGCTGGACGTACTACAGAAAGAAGCCTAACAACGCAGGAAATTGTACAGGTGAGTACTTTGTCACTTCATTACAGGCACCGCTGACAGTAAATGACAGAAAGTGCTTATACAATAAACGCCTGTGCACATTTTAGTTACCATAAAATTCGCGAATTTGGGTCCACCGCCGGCGGTATATTAAAAATGCCCCGTTTTCAAACGGGAGTTTTCAAGTTTTACATTAAGCCGTGTAGTTACATGTACATACGCCTGAACATAAACTGCATTTCTGTTAGCCTCGTTCCAGCCTTCAGCGCCCAGCCAGCTTCGTACAAGTTGAAAATAAAATCAAGTTCCGACTGTACTGACGTCCTTATTTGAAAAATTACGTGAGTTGACTAGCCTGATTGCTATCGCATGAAGGCTGCACATTTTGAACGAACAAACACCGGTGCGGTAAACGAGGATAGTGAGATTGTACATGTGTTGCCATCACCCACTAGATAAAAGTAGCAGTTATTACGTTGAGGTGAATATTCTGTGATGTTGCTGTGTGAGACACGGACTTCGTTTCTAAGCACTCGGTGTCATTTCTCTGTCCAATTATCAAAATGAATAAATTGAGTCATCTATGCTCTACCAGGTTCTTGTCTATATTGTTGAGTGCTTTTTCAATTAGGAAAATGTGTTGCGTTTTGATACGCTGATGCAAATCGTCCCTTCTGCCCGGCAATCGACTGAAATTGAGGCCTGTGAATTGTAATAGTGAATAGTAAAAATACGCGTAAATTACTTTAGTGGGATTTGAATGCACCAGCGTAACGTTTGGCTGTGACCGTGTGCATTGCAGTCATATTAATTTAAGAGCGTTTGATTTTCCTAATAGAAGACAATAAATCAGTGAATATACTTTTAAAAGTTTTTGATCTCAGCGTTGTGTGATAAAAAATCGGTTTCATCTTGTCCTCTACTAGGATTTGATAAGATGTGGAGGCTTATTGAGACGACCCGTTAGGTCGGAATTGCTTTAGCAGAACGAGCATATCAAGTTGCTTGTCGAGATGGGTCAGTTTCAGTTGCCATGGTGATGCAGACATCACAAGATGTCCAGAAGTCTTAACCAATTTACAGATCAAACAAACAGTGACAACCCGATAAATTTGCTTTGGCAGAGCAAGTATACATGAGAAGAACTCTATTTTTTGAAACCGAATACCTATTAGAAACTGTTTCGTAATTGAGTTCAATACTGATTTGATCAGATGTCATTTTACAACGGAGTGACAATTTCATTACTGTTTCCACTCTGTTTGAATCTCAAATACAATTGATAGTCCTGTAGTAATTCTGCATTCTGAACACGTCCAATCTACATGTATTTCTCAGTAATGACATGCCTTTGAAAGAAAAGTAGGTGAGCGGTGTTGTTACACTGATATCGTGAATAAATTTGAGAGACATAATTTCAAAATAACACACCACGAATCAAAAACACTTTCTTCTCTCTCGAAATTGCAGACAAGGTTATGTTCCTCCATCCGAATGTCATCAAATTTATAAAAAAAACTTCGCAGATTATATTGTCTAAAAGAATAAAGGCTTTAGATATTTACATTTATTACGACATACCTGCAATTGACTGTTGCGGTCACTTCTTCAGGTATATTCAGCAAGAACGAAGATGCACAGCAAAACACCGGCATCACTACACCGCCCATTGGTAAGTTTTCTTCGATATAAATTTTCAAGATAAGATCTCAAAACACTGCGAATATTTTTATTATCGTTTGCATTTCTCATTTTTTGTTAACATTTATCATATAACTCCTTGATGGGGTTTTGAAAAACTTTGTACAAATGGGATAAACATTTTCAGAAACACCTGAATTTTCTGTAAATACTCAAGGCCCATCATTATAAACGATTATTTTACATACATGTACATGTATACATGTATGACAAAAATAGATTCGCCTATTCGCTCAGTCCGCATATTTTGAAAATATACAATATTAAATCCCGAATACCTTATCAGGTTTTTTAGCGAATGGAAACAAAATTGTACCTGAAATAATGCTTAGAGCAATAAAAGCTTACATGTACCAGTGGAATCAATCATATATCTGCAATAGTGTATATTAGCTTATGTATGAATACAGTAGAGCGATTGTTTGTCATTTCCACATATATGCCTGAGCGGATAGATTTGACTGTTTGGTCTCTAAATTGAGATGATCCGAATATTCACCTCAGATTTGTCTGCAGGTATGAAGGCATACTTAGCCGTAACACAATATGCAATATCAAATGACGAGCAATGTATAATCTGGGTACTTCAGATATCAGAGATTAATCTAAGAATTCACATACACTGTATTGAATGTAATTTCGTTCATAACCATTGAAAGAAATTAAAGTATACAAAAATACACCTAAAGAATTTGTAACACGAGCTTTATCGCCGACCTTTGAAGCTGTTTTGCTAAAACAATCCACATAAGAAGGCACAATGTTTAAAAGAAACTTAATGACATTTGTCCTTCCAAAAACCCAAATAGTGAATTTCCGGTTAGTGACAACAAAAGCATTGTGGAAGACAATTCTAAGATTGAGGCAGACGTTCCCCCATTGATTTGCGTGCAGCAGGTTCAAAGTACACTGTACGAGACAGATTGGTAAAACGCCAAACCCGTGATACATCTACGTGCTGATTTTTGTACGCGCGTAATCATTTTTTATACCACAATATTAGCGTCGGATGGCAAATACAACCGTGTAATAAACCGATGCCGGTTTCGAACCCGAGCCTCAAAGTTTCGCCGACTTTACCACTACACCACTCAGCAACTGACGTCATCGAACGTGAAAATAGAATACTTAAAGTCCTTCTTGCAAACTGCCCAATTGGTTCCAGAATACTTACTACATATTTTTTTATTTTCGACACCCTTTCTTTATATTCTCTTCGCCTTTCTTGCCAAAAGCGATTTTAACTGTATTTGACCCTTCTCTCGGAGCGTAGGATTACCGGTTGTCATCGGTTATTTCCGTACCCACATTTCCGGCTCATCAGTCCTGAACGCCGCCATTTTTTCCTTGTAACTGAATGTGCTATGGCTTGCTCGAAAAGTCTTCATTATTTTGTTTTATTAGTAATATATCGTGATTCGTTTGCATATGTAGTGTATTTATAGTTTGTAGTTAGTGGTCATTGATTTTTTTTGGAATGTTACGCGTACTTAGTATGTTAAAATAGCATTGGTGTTTAGTTCCTTACGTAGGCGGGTCGAACCTAGGAACCAATGTGGGTCGAACCAATTTTTTTCGGTTTTATTTTTTTCCTCGTTTTGAAAAAGTACTTTGCTATCATCGGAAAGGTAGTACATTATGATCAATAAAAATTGAAAAAGTATCAAAATCGGGGGACGCACTGTAAAGTTATTGCAAGTTTTGTGGCGAAATTTGGGTCACTTTGTTTGGATCGCGTCGGCCATATTGGAGGACAGCGGGATGAGTTACGAGTTTAAAACTTTGTGTAAATTGTTTTCGCCAACAAATCACGGTGAAATTTAGTTAGACATATATTTACTTACCATTCTGCACGATTTAGCAGTGTTCACCAAATTTCAGCCTCGCAGTTGTTACTCATTAAGTGATAAATGTGCTCACAATTCCCGTTGGACTTCGTCTCATTTCTGGCGGTACCTACAATGTCGACTTTTGCTGAACTGAAAGGCATGTTCAATCGGCTACTTTGTAATTTGTGAAGATTTAACGTTGATACATTTTGACAAACGTTGCTACAAAAAAGAAACTTTGTTCAATTTTCGT
>NMRA01000167.1:325784-363167 GCA_002633005.1 Phoronis australis
ATCACAAACCTTACCTTTGTATGAGGTCGTGCTTACTTCCTCTCATAGAAGCACCCTTTTTACGCAATCTCGGATTTAGTTGGCACGGCTGCAAGCCATTTCACCATGTATTTAAAGGGCTCGCGAAATCGAGGCTGTTAATCTATCACCACTAGTGCACGCACGCCCTCTAGTTATTGTAGATTTTCCGAATAGCCCCATTAACTTGCAATGTCAAATAATTTGGGGTGTTATACTGTTATAGTAACATAACAACGAAATGAACTACAGATTTAGACATTACGTAAATGAATTATAACACTAACAGGGATATATTCATTGATTCAAGGGATTGATATCAGATAAAGGAAAAGTTATTACAATATGGAAAATTTAGTCAAGCAAGAGCCACGGGTAGTTGCGCTTAAACAATGACCATTGGGATGTTTGTGTTTGTTGGCTGTCATGTAATTTTGCCGAAAAATCTCTGGTTGTCATGGACAGTAACTCAAGAGTCTCGCTTGATTATTCCATTAGCAACAAATCAACAAGGATTTACTGATGCAGTGAAATTAGGCCTGATTTGACAAAAACTTGCTCAAAACTTAGTAAAACAGACAACCGGAAATCACAGTGCAAAGTCGCGGTTTGTACCTCTGGGATAGCAAGAGGTAACACAATAACGTATAGATCGCGTGCAGGATTTGGTATCCCATGTATAACATTCTATGGCAGGGGTAAACCATGGCATATTCAATGTGCCCCAGCGTCACTGGTACTGTATACAAATTGGTGTGTGTTATTTTGTAGGTAAAGACTTCAACATAAATTCAGGGTGCCTGCAGGGTTGTAATCAACTGGCACAGTCCCCCTTTTAAACCACATTTGAAAACACGTTAAAATGCGCCAAAAACAATCGACGCTTCATGGTAATGTCTTCCTGATACAGGTGATGTTGTAATACTCTATCTGAATGTTTCAGATGGATCCAGCTAAACTAGCAAGCCGGGCTGCACTGCGTAAACCGTCCAAGCCGGGTTCATGTGATGTTTAATGGAGAAAATATGAATTGTACCGGACGGTCCCGTATAACAGAAGAAGTATCAATGTGAATGAAGTTGTCATATATTCAGTGTCACGACTGTCTACATTATGAACTACGGGAGATTTCAGGAGGAGCCTCCAAGAACAGAGCTCCTCGTGGACTAACCGTCGATGTATTTATTTGTTCTTATATGTCTCGAGAACCTCACCTGCTCAGTCAATGATCGTTTTCCAGCACAGCCCTAAAAGACAAGTGGGTAATCCCATGCTGAGTGTCCTTAAAATAATTAGTGATTTGTACAATAAAACAATAATTATTCCTTCATACTGCACAATGAGCGAATACCTTTTTACATGTTGTTTTGAGGTTCAGTTGTCTGACATCTAAAGATGGTTTGATTTGGAGTGGCTAGTAGGTCTTAGTGGTAGCTCTACAGGAATCAGCAGTTTAAAAACAAAAGTGCATTTTGGGGTGATTTATGTCTTTCACTAAGAAGATCCCTGTGGTTAAGATGCCATTATTGTTTGCTCGCAAACGACGCAAAATGTTAATTGATTTCACATTGCGCTTTGTTTGTCCTTCACGTGCCATAAAAGTCAAACACTCAAAACGAAACCTCGGAGGTACATCTATTTGAAGTCGATACCCGGTGGCCTATTTCGATTATAACATTTATTTTCAGTTGAGATCTGTCAAGCAATGTAACGGACAAACGCAACACATATCTTACACAGGTTTTCTATCTACACAGTGCACTGTTTCGCGTTGTTATGCTGTGAATTATGATGGTCATGTGTCACATCTCTGGGGTTTCACCTTTCGCATTCCTAGTAGGCTCTGTTATGAGACAAATATCCTTTATTAGATTACCTTCTCATAATGTTCTGTGTCGTTTCCTGTTGTTACATTTACCTTTATTGTTGAACTGTATTAACATTGGGCCATGATTTAGTTGACCAAATGTTAATTTTTTTTTCAAGTTTCAAATGTTTATTATCCTCTAGTAAACAAATTTCTAGAACATGAGAGATGAAACAATACAAAAAAAAACATTGATTGTCCTCTGACTAATCCAGAGATATCACTAGATAACTTTTCAGGGTGTAATTTAACGAGGTTAACAAAAGTTCGAAAGTTGATGTCCTTTTGTACACATTTTTATGAAAATACATAATTTTTGGCCGGTATGACCAGTCGGTTAACATCATAATTTTCCAGCTGAATACTTTCCAAAACTCCAATTAAAATAGTTACTTTGTCTACAGAAAGATATAAATGGTTTATTTGCAGTGAACAGGGGTCAAAAGTGAGATACAAGGGATATTCCCAAAACAAATTGAGAAAGGTCTCACCGTGCTCTCCACAGAAAGAACATCTGTTTTTACATTAATTTTATGCAATAATTTATTGTATGGCAATATCCTGTGAATTGGGCGGTACTGAAACCAACGCGATATCGTGTCTTTTGTACAGTGTTTTGTAAAAGAATGTTGATTTACTACCCTCCACCGTGTGTCGAAATTGATATCTACATCAGATACCCATCTGTTTTTATATTTACAAGCTGTCTGAAATGACTGTATTAAGATGTCGTAAATATTCACAACTTGACATTTGTTAGGTAAAATTTCATATATAAACCTTGGAGAATTTAGTAAGAAAATGTCGTCTTGTCTGTTTCTTCAATGTTCTTAATTTGTACAGTTCTACGATAGGTTTTGACAGCGTGGTAAAAACGTCGAGCTCAACTATAGTTGCTATTACTTCTGTAACTTTGAAATGACGTCATTACTTCACATCTGTTTTTGTCTCAAAGGTTTAAAAAAATACTTGAAAATATTACAACAAAGCCAGATCATTGGTGAATGCATGTCGCGTAGCTTTATAGAGTATTGGTGAAAAATAGCCAACATATTTGTATTAAAAGCGTAGCTAGTATTACATACTGCTTTTTGTTAATTTATGTTCCTGTGCTAGTTTAGAGCGCCACCGGTATTTGGTGTGTTTTCAAGTTTTCTGACTGTATTACCTGTAGGCATGTATAAAGTTGTCGATTTTTGTATCACTGGATTTGCATGCAGCATACATTTGATTGTTGGTCTTTTGTCAGGGTGACATACATTGGTTTATTAATTTGAAATTTAAAATGAGGGTGGCCTCTTCAGTGATAGCACTGCTTTCCAAGAGGGCCAATGCAGTTCGACTGCAGTAGAAAGGGTATATGAACGTATAATCTGTTTTCAAATGCCCACCGGTCTCAACTAATACATTATGTAGGTCATGGTTTCCACAACGAATACTCGAACTAAATTGAATGCATAGTCAGGGGCGTGAGAAATCAGCTTGAAGTTCAAAATATGGTCCGTCAAATTCGTGTTACTTGAAAGCTTAAAAAAACTAACAACTTCGCTTTGTACAAACATTGAGAACTGATAACCATTGAGACAAACACATGCAGGGCCGTCAGAGTTTCTACTTTAGTCATAACGCTGTAGCTGATAACTTACATTTATATAAAATACAACAAAATTGATCATTCCTCGTCAAGTTTCGCAGAAACATATTTTTGTGCACGTGTCTAAACTTTATTTTTCATTTTGCATTCAAAGTTGTTGAAACGAAGCACTTGTCTTTAACTAATTAAAGCAATAACTTGAAATCGTCTGATGTTTTTCGTGGAAGTGTTTTAAGTGCTGTTGCGTAAAGTCCACTCAATCAGACGAGTCGCTTTCGGTAACTTAAATTCATTACTTCAACGTTAATTGCTGTTAATTTCATGAAACAAAACGTTGGTGATAAGATCCGATCAGAATATTATGATTGTCGCGTGAGCCTTTGCCACAAGAAGATAATATTAATTTTGACCAAATTAGAAGCAAGAAGTGGAAGAAATTATCTCAACAGAATGTTCATTTGGCACCAAAATGTTTTCACACAGGATCTGTCAACGAAAAATTTTACCGCAACTCCAAATTGTATGATCCAACTTTCCTATTGAGTGAATTCTCGGCAAGGAAGGACTGTGTGTAAACTTAAATTTGTTCGAAATGAGTGGAGAATTGCCGTACTTATGATACAACGAATGCGGAGGTTGCGAAAAGGCCTCGATTCCAACCATCAATAGGCTTTTTGTAGTTTTATTTGCTGTCCCACTTTCGATAACATGAAGACCAGTCTTTGCTGCCGGCTTCCGGCTGCCGACTTGCCGTAACAGGCCCGGTCCTTATTTATTATTTTGTGGTCCTGCCCACACGACTACGTTTTCGTTTTGAAAACCAAACTATTTATGTGTCCCTTTTTAAAATGTTCTCCTTCTGCATGAGCACCATCGTGGCTTTTTCAAAAAGCTATGGTTTCGTGTGCTCACGCGAGTATCATAGAACAGGTTTTCAACAAATCGTTTACTCGACAGAAGCCGTGTCCGGAAAAACAATACGTTTCGTTTTCAGAAGTTTGTCGAACGATGTGGACACTGGGTACATACTAAGGCAGTTGAAATGATTGTATCAGATTTAACTTACGTTCTCGGCAAATCACATTCGATGTAAATACAGAAGTACGCACTTGTAGTAATTGCTTCTTAATAAATGATCATCAATTCGAAAAGTACATACCGTTTTTAAAAGTATTGTAATGCTGATATAATCGTAATTGCTGACGCGCAAACGTTGTGGTCGAGGTCTTACGCATGATCAACCGGTCTCCGACTCACCTACCGACTGTTCTGCCAAAAAATCGTGGCCTATGCTTTTTGTCTCAAAACCGTCAGCTTCTCCATTGAACAGTGGAACCCGTTTAGTGGACAGGAAATTCAAACTTGTGCTTGCTGTTTACGGAATGAAGTATGTTAAATGACTACCGAGTATTTTGTTTAGGAACTTTGCAATTGTCGCTTTGGCTACCGGAAACGTACGTTGGGATGTCCACTGCCAGAGACCATTGGAGACGTTGAACGCTGAAGCAAGACCAACGTGAAAAGGNGAAGCCGTGTCCGGAAAAACAATACGTTTCGTTTTCAGAAGTTTGTCGAACGATATGGACACTGGGTACATACTAAGGCAGTTGAAACTTTATCTTACGTTCTCGGCAAATCACATTCGATGTAAATACAGAAGTACGCACTTGTAGTAATTGCTTCTTAATAAATGATCCTCAATTCGAAAAGTACATACCGTTTTTAAAAGTATTGTAATGCTGATATAATCGTAATTGCTGACGCGCAAACGTTGTGGTCGAGGTCTTACGCATGATCAACCGGTCTCCGACTCACCTACCGACTGTTCTGCCAAAAAATCGTGGCCTATGCTTTTTGTCTCAAAACTGTCAGCTGCTCCATTGAACCGTGGAACCCGTTTAGTGGACAGGAAATTCAAACTTGTGCTTGCTGTTTACGGGATGAAGTATGTTAAATGACTACCGAGTATTTTGTTTAGGAACTTTGCAATTGTCGCTTTGGCTACCGGGAACGTACGTTGGGATGTCCACTGCCAGAGACCATTGGAGACGTTGAACGCTGAAGCAAGACCAACGTGAAAAGGCTAAAGGCATTAGTCACATAACTGTTCTTTTGAGACTGCTTGAATGGCACTCGTTCATACGAGAGCCATTCAGAATAGTATAGTAAGAGGTTTAGGACACGTATTTTTGCGGGTCTTCGGTCAAAGACCATAAGTCCTAGAGGAAAGGTCAAAGGTCACATAGGATGGATGCAATGGGAAGGGACATCATCCGCCTACCAGACCGAAGTGTCAATGACGTCATACCTCATTACTTAATAGATTTAATTGGACTCGTTAGATAGGCACCTCGATCCAAGGTCAAGGACATACGTGTAAGAAGTCGGAAGGAAGACAAGCTCGAATTGGAAATCACGTGACTGCTGACGTGTCAGGTAGGTTAGGGCGTGGCACCGTTCATTGCCTGGATGTTCTGACACTAAAAAGACGTTGTCTTTGTTCAACTGATCGAGAGCCGAAACAATATAGGGATTACGCTGCTGAATAAGAACAAAGGGTGGATTACCTTATTTCGCATGCGCCACGTGTCGTCATTGAAGTATCCCCTTGGTTCTCTCTCCTTTCTCAACAACAAAAATTGCACCCTCTCATCTCTGAACAACAGCTGTCGCCTGTATCTAACCCAGGTATCGACGGTACTAAATTAACGACACTAATAACAAAACACCGAAATTCCTCGCCTTGTCGATTTCTGGTACCGTCGTACTCCTTTTCAGCTAAAATGAGATTGACCGTCGTCCGTCTGTCTCGGAATATACACGTGTCACATCAATTAACGCGTTTGGCTATATCAGTTTTCTTACGTGTAAAAACTTAATGTTCGCTTGACACAGGGCTGTTGGTGGGGCATTTTCATAGTCAGCTGTCTAGACTCATATGTACGTCCAATATCAACTTATATAATCCACCTATCTTTCTCAAAATTACATTATCACGTCACAACGCTCTTCAGAGCAGCAAATTAAACTATCACGTCACAACGTACTTCAGAGCAGAAAATGAAATTATCATATCACAACAGTCTTCAGAGAATTAAATTAAATTAAATTTATCATATCACAGTGCTATTCTGAGCACCACCAAGGGTACGTATCCAAACGTTGTATATACTCTATCTACACAAGGAGAGAAATGATTCCGAAATGAGGACCTGTAGGCCTATATTTTCGGTAAGTGATTTCATTCTATCTCTAAGAGGGGCATTGGAAATATTTTCATAAGCTTTCTGTTAGGGAAATTCTTTTAATTTCGTTTAACGTACTGGGTATTCAGTCGGAATCCAGTCTTTCGTTGTTTTTAACCAGCCGTCTATACTGAATATTCAAGATGCTTTTTAAAAACTCGTTTTTTCTTTTTTATTATCATTTCCTTTTTACAGATTTTTAAAATTTAGATTAACGTATTCGGCATCCAGCCTTTCGTTGTTTTTGACCAGCCGCCTATACTGAATATTCAAGACGCTTTTTAAATGTTCCTTTTTATTATTATTTTCTTAGGGAGATTTTTTTAAGTTCAGACACGTTTGGGCAGGCCCAACACACGAAAGCACTTGCTATGTAATACACAAATTTTGACCGATCATGTGCTAACATTTGAGATCACGTGACCCTAATCGATGTAGGCCGAAAGGGTTACTTCTGACACGTTCGGGCACGTTTGGGCAGACCCGGCAAAAGAAAACTCTCATTTCGCAATACCTAAAGATTGACCAATCACATGCTGTTATTTGCAATGACGTTATATTAACCGGTTTAGACTGGCTTTTCGTTCATGTACTTAAAGGGTTACGTTTTGTCAATTTCAGCACATCAAACCATCTGAGATCACCAGAAAACAACAAGTGACCCAATGAAGACGAAATAAGACACACGACTGGTTAGTGACTTTACACAATGACATGCAATATGACTCACTTGCTATTCAACCGCCAACGGGACGGTAAAAATCACAGAATCAACGACGTGTAGAAGAAAATTATAGAGATAGAGTACTCAGCTTATTGCTTCAGTTAGAGCGGTATGAAGGAAAGTGATTTCCATACAGACGTATATGATTGCTAATGAGACACGTAAACAATTTATACACGAATGTGACGATTATAGAGCTGATCGTTATCTAATTGAGGCATCTTCGTTTTTAGAAATTAATGATCGAGGATTATATTTTCAACGACCTCTTTGAAAGTGACTACGAGAGAGCGGACAACTTTTTACAGAAGTATGTCGGACGTGTTGTTTTATGGTATTCAGATTCGTCTTCAGATTGACGTTTACTGTATCTATTTAATTAATTATTTATCTATTTTTTCAGCAATGACAGAACACAGCTGCAATATTTGTGGAAAGACGTTCCCTACGCTCCGGGGCTTACAAAGACATCGACAAAGGGTTCAAGGGGGGAGGCACGCTTGCGAATTTTGTGGCAGTACATTCAGCCAAGGGGACAGTGTCGAGAGACACCGATGCGGCCAAAATCAGTGTGACGGCCCCCAACACGGCTACGGACACGGGCGACACGACGATCGATTGTGTTTCTTTCGCTGTGTGGCCGTTCATAGACTGCGATGTCGGAGGGGTTTACAGAAGTTGACCAAACAACTTTACGACCAATATCTTCGTCATAAAGGTATACCATAGAAACAATTTCAAGGCGTGTTCCTGGGCGATGTTCCAGAAATACAAAACGTGTTCCAAATCAGCATCTACGTATACGAGTTGGAAGAATCTGAAGACGGTGTCACTGCTCCCTTCCTTTGTCGACCCTATCACCAGCTGGACGACGAGCTTTTTCTCAACTTGTACGATGACCACTTTTCGTACATTCACAACATCAAAAAGTACTAATAGGTCTTACCAATGCAATCTCTGTGGTTCGTTTTGGAGTACCGCGTCGAAAGTATCTGGACACCAACAAATGTGCGTTAACAATGTGAGACACTTTTTTCCTGGTAAAGCGTACGCAACGCCACTCACAGGTTTCGAGAAACTGGAAGAAGAGGGATACGTCATTCCCGAAAGTGATCGGTACTACCCCTACAGGGCGGCGTTTGATATAGAGACGTTCATGAACGCAATGGTAAACGTCGGAGGTCCTAAACAAACCTGGGAGAGAGAACACGAGATCATTAGCGTTTCTGTGGCCAGCAACGTCGACGGGTTTGAAGATCCGCAGTGTTTTGTATCTAACGGTGTCCCCAAAGAAGTGGTGAGAAAAGTATTCAACATCTTGCCGTCTTTAGTTACCAAGCATGATGCCTACTTGGAGCGAAGTTTGCGTGGGTCTTTCAAGAAATTCAAGAGACGGTTCGTGGGTATGTAGCAGGTGGATGGCGTTGAGGAAGACGGGGAAACCGAAGATAAACCTCCTCGTCACTTCCTGCTAGACCTGGCGACCGAGTTTGATTGTTACCTCAAATAGATGCCGACGGTTGGTTTCAATTCGGGAAATTACGACCTGAATACCATGAAGTAGCAGTTTTTCCAATACTTTTATTAATGCAAGATTTAAGGTTCGTGATCAAGTGCAACAATAACTTTTAATGCTTAACAACAGATCAACTTCAATTTCTCGACATTGTCTATTACTTGGCCCCGGGTTGTAGCTATGCAAAATTTTTGAAGGCGTACGGGACGACTGAAGAGAAAGATTTCTTCCCCAACGAGTATGTTGATAACTTGGGTAAACTAGAGGAAACGGCTCTACCACCTCAAACGGCTTTTTACAGCAGTTTGAAAGGGGAGGCGATAAGCGACGATGATTACGCCCTCTGTCTGAAGGCATGGAAAGACAACACCATGAAGAGTCTGAAAGATTTTTTTGTGTGGTACCATAGCAAAGACACCGAACCCATGCTGGAAGCCGTCGATACCATGGCGGCATTCTACAAGGAAAAGGGCGTCGACCTCTTCAAGGATGTCATAAGCGTGCCCGGACTGACCATTAAGATTCTCTTCAAAAATGTCGGTAACGTATTCTTTACGCTCTTTGAGGAAAAACACTAACGTATATCACTATATCCTTACCAACAATTTATATTGGGTTTGTGTTTGGATACGTGGTACAATGCTAAAACAAAACGAATGTCTGAGGGATGGATAAAAATTATATGCTTAAATAATATTGAATATCTATCTTTAATCTACACGAGTCCTGTTACCATTCTAAAGCTGAAATTTTTACATGTTTCAAGAAAAAAATTCAGGGGTATAAAAATAGATAGAGAGGTCAATGAGTGTACAATGGTGGTAGGTGTCGTTTATGGTGGATACGAATCTACTGGTAAAATTTCCGCCAAGAGTTTGGTAGGTCATGTAAATTGTATGATTCCTTAGGTTCTATTAGAAACTGTTCCATGTGCTTAAAGACTTCCCTGGACGAACTTTTGTTTTTGATATTTCTGTTGGAATTCCCGAGTCTCAAATATTCAGCAATGTGAGTTGGCCAAATCGCAACATCTTGGATTTTCAGGTAGCTGCTACCCGTAGCATGATGTTATGTCTAACCCTGTTCTTAGTTGATGCTGTCATCCCTGTCTCTCCAGGTTTACGAAACTCTCCAAATGAAGGCTTGGCGTTGGTCTTTATTGGGTCTTCTTGGCTTCGTCCAAGCCCAAATAGCAGCATTTGACTTTGTCGCCATCCCGCCTGTAAGAGAAGGGATGTAGGACGATAGTATTTGTTCCTCTCAAGAAATTCACCACTTCCCTCTCTTAAAAGTATGCCAAACCGGGCTTCGGCCATTAAACAGATACTAAGATCGACTCTCATCCATTTCTCTGAAAAAATTATGCTATGTTACCTCGGCAACACCTAAAACTTGAAGGAGAAATGAAAAACCCCTTGAAAGATATGCTAAACGTTCAAGCGTGACCTACGCTTATACAGAATTTTGCGGCAACAGTGGCAAAAAGACCATTAACCAGGGACCACATTATCCAATTTGTGAGCTAAGGTGTGCAAGTTTTTAGTTGATTCTTGCTTTTTACTTAGAAAATTGACGTCAACGATGTATGAGTAGGTGAAAGAAAGAGGATTGATTGAAATCATTAAAACAGGGTTTAGCATCTTTTTAACGTAAAGGTATTTTGGATCAATGTCCTTCTCTCATGTTGTCACGTTCGTGGATGTTGAGAAAATGTCTAATGAAAATCTCCATAAAAGCTCAAGCACATTGGTTCAAATACATTTACATTTCTTCACATATACCCCTGTCTGGAAGTTCAGTCCATCTTTCTCAACGGAAACTGGTGGAATTCGTCTCCTCAGAACCTAAAATGTCTCCTTTCTTTGCACGGCTCCTATCTGTATCACCAAACGTCTTCCTCTCACGCTTGAACACTTCATTATAAGTTTTTAGAAGTTCGATACCAGCAAACCTAATTTCAGAACAAATTGTGCTGCTACGAAGCCGCCATCATCTCCCGAGCGATGTCACACACTTTCAAGAAATGGCACGAGCGTACTGCTTTGAAAACGACGACATACTTTTCATTGTTACAAAAGGTGAAGAATTACGCAAGAAAATGACGTTTGTTGCATTGTTTTTCACTAAGTGGTTGTAACGGGCAAGGTAAGTGTCACTTGACTCCCAGATTTTGCGAGCATCCCACCCGGTCTTTAGCTCTACATGCTGATACAAGTTTCACAGCGAGGTGAAGAGTAGAACTACTAGGGCTGTGTGCAATTTCGAGGTCTGTCGGCGCTGAACACCCAGTGAAGCTGCATTGACGATAATCTTCGTACAGCTAGCTGGCTGGCTACTCTACTCAAGCATTGGAACTTCACTCACTCGTCGTTCTGGATAATACGAGGCTCATTGTCAATACGAAGAGAATGATTGAGATGCATTCCTTTCCCCAACTTCTGTCGCTCTGTAGAGAAATTATCAATGATGAATGCCTTTTGCGTGGAGCTTAAAGACTTTATCGCGGCCTTAAACATGTCGGGTACTTGGCACTCAAACAAAGCTTCCCTAATAATCGATGGAAAGGTTTGAATTCACATCTGCACGTTGTCTCACGATTACGGCGTCGTGCGGAGAGAAACGCTAAAAGTATTTTTATTGGATTTAGAAGACAAGTGATCGGTACGTAATTTTAAGTTATTTTTCGTCCTTGTGTTACGTTTATCATAATATTTTGCAACACCGTTTGGTAAGAAGTAGTAGTTTGCTATACACCTTTTTTGTTTTAACTTTAGTCAATCTCTCGCTCACTCGTACACTCGCTGACTCGCCAACTTACAAGAAATTACGAAATATAGGATAACAAGAATGCATTACGTTTATCTATTCTACAACTACATGCTGGGTCTGATTCGCACCTTGTTGCTTTATGAATCAGTTGTGTGATGACGTCATTGGTCATCCACAGTGGCTTGTCAATCTGAGCCTAGTTGCATAAACCTTATACACCGAAAAGTAGCAATGACGTGTCATTATCAAACGCCACGTTGTCATTGTTGAACAATGCACGTGACGTTACGCAACAATCAAACTTATCCAGCGGATAATTTTGAAGCTTTATGCAACCGGGCTCAGCTCTTCTGCAAACATGTGTTGATGTGGCTGATCTTTACAGTGAAGCTGGTTATTACAAAATAGTCAAAAGCCTGCATGTATTTTAAACATACCATATTCGTATGTGTCTTCGGCATAATTCATTTGACTGCTTTTCAAATACAAGTATATGTACATTTTTAATGATCGGGAATGCGAGCATTTTAGACAAGATTTCTCACGACTATTCATAACGCAGTCGTTTACTGTAGCTGTAGCTGCAGCGCAAATGCTTTAAGGCGTCACACTGAAGGACAGGCATCTCACGAACCTTCAGTGATATGAAAATTATCAACTCATAACTAATCGTACAAATCGTGATCGTTGGGGTAACAGAATATTCAAGTTGTCTTTCAACAGAAAGTTTTGGCAAAGGTTGTTAAATAGTTACCCAAATAACTGATGTGTTTTGTGGAAAGTAACATAAAAACGCTCAACGCGGAATGCCACGGAAGTCAAATCCGTCTGACAATCGCCAGACGGCGGTACATAACTACCATATACCTCTTGCTGTTGCCATCGGAAAAATAGAATTTTCACGAAAAACACGAGAAAATCGTTGACGAATTGGCTTTCAGGAAAAATCTTGAGTCAAAGACAAAATGGCGGCTTATCTTTAAAATTTTTCTGCTGATTTTCACTACAATTTTATCACGATCTGCTCACGTGAATTTTTATTGAAAAAAATCATTAAAAACGTCAGATGTGTCTCGATGGCTATCGCTGTCCTTTTTGCACGAGACATTCTTTGTGTGTGCAAAACAATAACAGGGTAGCAGATTCAGACCTATACTTTGCCTGCTGATGGAAATTTTATGGTATGAGTAGATTTTATCAGTCCAGTTTAGGTGCAGGGGTAGATATTCATTAAGAAAATAGACGCTGCGTTGGCAGTCCGCCTTTCTTAAACAGACGTCAAGTTACGAGTCCGGTGAGCGTAACGGCTGCCTTTGCACAATTCCGTGCGAATCTTGACGCGGTGACAGATTTGGAAAACCCCAAAAGCAAAACGTTTCGGCCATGTCGAGATCTTTTAGTATGAAGCCATCGTCGTCTTATCTAAAACTCAAAGTATCGGTTTTTTCTGATAATCTGGGCCCAGTGTTTAATCTTTTTACTCGAAATGGGACTCGAAATATTGTTTGACATTTTCTACTCTACTTTTGTGCGAACTCAAGGTATTATTCTATGCTCGAGTACATAATGACTTAGGGAAGATAATTCATTAGTCCTAGTTTTCAGTTGAGTTACCCAACCTAAAAGTTAAAAGAGTTTGAACTCGAAATTGCGAGTTTTTGCTCGAGTTTGTAGCACCAATATAGGGGTCAAACTTAGACTATAAACTCAGATGCATAACACACTCTGATAACCACTTAACTTGAGTTTGCACAAAAGGAGCAGGGGAAATTGCCAGTTGTAATATCGAGTTCGTTTCGAGTACAAAGATTAGAGACCGGGCCCTGAACATCTTACAGTGTGGTCCAAAACTCGTTTTCATATAGAACACAGCTTGCTGGAATCATAAAGGGTATATTTCGAATAGTATAACCCTTTGACAACCTGCTGGATATGATCGTTTTGACATACCTTACTCTACCACCCACTCACATAGTAATCGGTTTGTTTGATCATAGAACTATAGCTCTGAAATGCCAACTTCTACATGTATATCGCGGCCGCTGAGGTTGCGCCGCGGTTGTTTGACAGTTGTTTGCATTCTTTTGTTTCGGGCTGTGGAATTTACTGTTAATAAAACTTTTGTAACTCCCCCGTTTTTCAAACAAGTTGCTTAAGAGCCATATCATTAGAAGTATTTTGTGAAGATTTTTTAGATAGCCAGAACAAACTTCTTAAATGGGAAAGCATTAAGAAAAATTATAACTTAAAGAATACGTCTATCATACCATTTTATTCCACCGCAACGACCTTGAAGAAAGTTCTGGGTCCGTCGGATAGAAAGATTGTTAGTTGTAATAACATTAGATTTCTATTCNAAGATGATGTATTATACTCTAGTAAGTTGTAGAGATACGTAGTTGGGGCTACCCAACCCCAGCCGTATCTACTATTCATTAATGATATGCTTTCTGGGTAAATAAACGTATTAATAAAAAAAATTTAGAAGTACTTTGCCAGTTCGTGATGATTATACCAAAAGCAAATGATGAATTATATAATTAATAAATAATTATTACATCGCATAACTAACTGATTTAATAATATTTTTGAATTCTAAAAATAAAGAATGTTACTAAAATGCGAAAAAAAATTGGGGAATAGTAACATAAAAAAGAAATGAACCACAAAGGTTATAAAATGACGATTTAAGTCATTATGGAAACTATTTCAATCATTCAAAAGAATTCTGCACAATAAAGACAAGGTTTCAGAATACAACTGTATGGATCTTTGACGGGCAACTACAAGTCATTAATAAACGTACAATATATGGAATACAGAAAGAAAATACATAAACGAGAGAAAACTATAGGCAAATATGACAATTTATACTCATCTCAATGGACTCTTGTGTCCGTAAACATGATACAGACGGGCGCAGAGCGAAACACGTCCGACGGCTAAATGAACGAGTACACGAGACCATAATCTAGAAACCAATAACAATAGATGTCGCCACTGAACGACCAACAAAACACTGTCAATAGACCAAAACCCGGTGTGGTATCCTTTTAACATCAAACCAGATTTGCACAAAGAGTAGTCCAGGAGATGATACCCTTACGAACGTGGCATGTTCACATGGAAATCGACGAATAACAGTAGGCCTACGTGCGAACTTTTTTACACACAATGCCGGGTTTCAGTGATTTCACTTTCTCGTGGTGTTACCATTTTATTGCTTCTTAAGGCAAAATCTATCACCATCTTCTACGATAAGTGAAGATAAGAAACTGGAAACTATCCCCACGGTGACAAGTTCTGGCTATATTTGTCTGACCTCCCGATTGACTCAGCACGACGCCAAATACATTTTGTAAAACAAAAAGAATTAACCACAATTGAGTACACATAACTGATTTTTAATACTGATCTTCATCTGATTTTGACGACAGGAATCATTGAGTTACATCATACCCTTAGAGACTTCGTCTCCATGTAATGGCGACTCTCATTATTTCAGTAAGGGAGAGAATCATGAGCTATTCCCACACGTGCCGGTTTTTTGCGTGACGCTTTTTTCAACTAGGTTCTACCCTCGCTGTTTTTGCAAAACTTACAGGGTCCCTGGCCAGAGCAGTCCGATTGCAGCTAANGCATGTGGTTGCAAACTGGCCTGGTCTCTAATCTTTGTACTAGAAACGAATTCGAAATTATTTTTAGCAATTTCTCTGCTCCTTTTGTGCGAACTCAAAATACGTGCTCGAATACATTATTGGTTACGCATGTGAGTTTCTAGTCCAAGTTCGCATGTGAAGACCCTTATCTACAAACTCGAGTAACAACTCGAAATTTCGAGTTCAAATTAGAGCTTTTAGCCTTAATGTTGAGTTTATCAACTGCAAACTAGGACTAATAAATTATCCACGTAAGTCATTATGTACTTGAGTATAGGATAATAGACACTTATCTTGAGTTCGCTCAAAAGTAAGGTAGAAAATGCCAAACATATTTTCGAGTTCCATTTCAAGTAAAAAGATTAGTGACCGGGCCGTGATGTGACCGCATTGTTGCAGCCGACTCCGGCTTGTGGTATGTTTGAATGTTTGAGCTGAGTACTGTTGGAAGTCCACAAGATGACACTCTTGAATGTCAACACAATCTTGAGCCTAAACTCAAAAGGAATAGATTGAATCTTGCTTGAATTTTGAACGAATGAATTGTAACTTATACTGCGTGCTTCGGAAAGTGAACATCCGGCCAAGGAACATTGAGAAGTGGTATTAACTCATTGTTTTGCGCAGTGCGTTACTAGCTGTCCACAACAGCGAACGTACACGTGCTGACACATGTAATGCTTTTTACAGTCTAGCTGCAATGTCAATATGTGGGACTCTGCTGCCAAGGCTTTGNCGCACGTGAAGACCCTTATATTTGTCTACAAACTCGAGTAACAACTCGAAATTTCGAGTTCAAATTAGAACTTTTAGCCTTAATGTTGAGTTTATCAACTGCAAACTAGGACTAATAAATTATCCACGTAATCATTATGTACTTGAGTATAGGATAATAGACACTTATCTTGAATTCGCACAAAAGTAAGGTAGAAAATGCCAAACATAGTTTCGAGTTCCATTTCAAGTAAAAAGATTAGTGACCGGGCCGTGATGTGACCGCATTGTTGCAGCCGACTCCGGCTTGTGGTATGTTTGATTGTTTGAGCTGAGTACTGTTGGAAGTCCACAAGATGACACTCTTGAATGTCAGCACATAATCTTGAGCCTAAACTCAAAAGGAATAGATTGAATCTTGCTTGAATTTTGAACGAATGAATTGTAACTTATACTGCGTGCTTCGGAAAGTGAACATCCGGCCAAGGAACATTGAGAAGTGGTATTAACTCATTGTTTTGCGCAGTGCGTTACTAGCTGTCCACAACAGCGAACGTACACGTGCTGACACATGTAATGCTTTTTACAGTCTAGCTGCAATGTCAATATGTGGGACTCTGCTGCCAAGGCTTTGCCTCAGTCTGCCAAATATCTAGAAAACAATTAGATTCAACTCAGTATTAAAATACATACTTTCTGAATTTTGAACAACTTCACAATTTGATTATGTCGTTCGGAGTTTACATTAACCTGGCAAAGTTTGGGTCTCGGGACCATGGGCACGTTCCCTATTGCAGAAGTGGGTCTTTATTAAACATTTTTTGAGAACAGTGCAATGTTTCATTTCAATCCGAAATCGGGATTTTTTTCTGTGCTCCTACGTATAACATTAAACATTAAAATCGCGTACGAAAAAAAATGGTTTTAAATCCACGACCAATGCTTGGGCGCACAGGTTTATAATAAATTGTTTTCTCTTTAGAGGAAGACAACCTTCGGGCCACGACCTTGGAATATACCACTTTGAAGACTATACAACCCGTATGGAACCACTCTTGATTATGCGTCTAATCTGCCTAGTCTCTTTTGCATTTGCGACAGTCGGAGGTAAGTCTTCTCGCTCACTACTTTTTGTGCAAACAAGCCTTCAGTTTGTAAGCAACGTGCATCGTGAGGACAGCTTTCTGCCTTTAACTTTTACTCTAAAATTGGTGGTTTTCCCTGATTTTCGGGTGGTCACCGAATTTGTTTTTCCGTTACAGCTACTTCAAGTTAAACAGATGCACATTTAGAGATAAAGCGAACATGGCTTACTAAAACTCCATCTATAATAAACAGCTGAACAATTAAATAACAGAATATTTTCACAAACGAATGCTCAGCAGGAACACAAACAGCTCGTATCACATCTTTGGTCTCTTAACGTGGTCACGGATTTGAAAATTTTTAGCGTACTAACCCCTGATTTCGCTGCTGGAGCATTAAACCTCAATTGGTCATATTATCTTTCTTCAAAATTGTGTGTTTTCAGCAACAAAAATAAGGAACTTACAAAATAGATTCGAAGTTGTGCTTTGGTGACTGGAATAAGCAATGTGCACTGTGCATAATTATTTGGCATTTATTCAAATTTGTGCGAGACGGGGGGGATAATCCCCAGACCACTTTTCCAGGCTAATTTTAGTGGCTGTCTTGTGATCCTTTTGCCGCCATATTGCACCTTGTGGCGTTATGTAACTTTTTGAACATGTAGCTATAGAGCTAGTCTTAATGACTGAGCAAAAAATATTGCCTCAACTTAACATTTTAGTGAAAATTGTCTTACAAAACTGTGTATTTTGGAAATGATGAGCAGAGTTTACAGACCATTTGAACGAAATATTGAAGAATTCTGCATTAAACTGTTATAAAAATCAAGCCTAAGCTCTTTCAAATGAAAACAGGTTGTTTTCTGGATCTAGGACGCGTTTAGTATCAAAACCTAACACGATGACTTTTGCCCAGTGAGTCAGTTGACATTAGGTTTGAGGATATATAAAAAACCTGTACATGTAACTCTCTTGTTTTCTTCCTGTATCAGCTTAATTTAAACTTAAATTTGGAAGTAAATGCCTTTGAAGTTTGAACTTGTGAGAAATGGTATTTGTAAAGTCTGATTTTAAGGGTTTCATGGGGAATGAAGGTCCTTCCTGCTCAATTAGATAGGTTTGGGAGCTGCTGTAAAATACTTCGTAAATCAAGGCCAGTGCCAGAGGATGACCTCCTACTAGCCAGTGAATTTGTGACTGAGCAAGACCAGTCGTGGAGTCAAATCATGTGCGATTTTCATCGAAGAGAATTTGGTGCCGGTTTTCACCCAAGCAGAAAGAGTCTGTACCTTGAACACCTGAAATGACAGTAGTCAATCCAGTGTCATACATGTAGCAGGCACGAGTTCTTATCCCCACCCCATCCCCCGGTCGGTAGCTGTGTAACCCCCGATTAACAGATGCCTGGAGCGCCCCCTTTGCACAACACCTGTTTGGCACTTGTGTTGACTGAGTTAACGATTTTTTTACACTGAACAGAGGGTCATAGCCCCCTTGGATGCCCCGTTCTTATGCCAGTGGCTCACACAACGAAGATAAAAATAGAGAGCAAGGCACATTTGGCTTCTGATCGCGTCCACAGTCTCAATGTGAACAAACAGGGACGCCATCAATCACACAGACGAAGAACGCATGCCCGTCAAAATTTATATACATATTTTTTGTAATATGTAATAATCATCAATCTGGTTTTTTAGAGAATGGTAATTATGCGCCCACGTATTTATATGCCATCATCTCCGTCCGTCCGTCCGTCCGTCCTTCAGTCAGGGCGGCGTCCGTCCGGCGTCCGGCTTCCGCTGCTCTATCTCCAAAACCCTTTGACTAACGTTCATGAAATTTGGCACATATGTTCCATTCATGAATGGGACGACATGAGCGAACTTTGGGACGGATCCGACTACCGGTGTGGCCCCTAGTGGCAATTTAATTTTTTACGCTTACCTTTGTGTCTTCAAAAGTCTTGAATTGATTTTCATGAAATTCGGTATGTAGGCACCTATTAGTGAGATGACGCTATTCTCCCCTTTTCGGATGGATTCGACGTAGTTTTCGCCACCTAGTGACCATTTTTACTGTCTGCGAGTCTGTTTTTAGCGTCCACCCCTCTATCAACCAAACCGCTCAAAGGATGGCTGTGAAAATTGGCATGTGTGTGCATACTTTGAAGACGACGGTTGACTATGATTTTCCGACGATTTTGACTACTGTGGCGCTATGGGAAGTTTTTTGCGCCTATGGCTGTATCTCCTAAACCTTTCGCAGGATCTTCACGAAATTTAGTAAGTATATTTATATGATGTAAACAATGGACGACGACGACTTTTGGACATATCTGACGACGGGTGTGCCCCCTAGTGGCAATTTTATTCTTTACGTTTACCTTTGTGTCTTCAAAAGTCCTTAACGGATTTTCATGAAATTTAATATGTAGGCACCCATTAGTGAGATGACGCTATCCTCCCGTTTTTGAATGGATTCGACGTAGTTTGCGCCACCTAGTGGCCAAATTTACTATTTTTGGATCTGTTTTTTGCGTCCACCCCTCTATCAACCAAACCGCTCAAAGGATGATTGTGAAAATTGGCAAGTACGTGCTTACTATAAAGAGTACGGTTGACGATGATTTTCCGACGATTTCGACTACTGTTGCGCCCACTATAGGCAGTTTTGTTTTTGTTGCGCCTGTGGCTGTATCTCCTAAGCCGTTCGCAGGATCTTTACTTTGTTTAGCAAGTGTATTTATATGATGTTGACTAGGGAAGACGACGACTTTCGGATAGATCTGACTACTGCTGTGCCCCCTAGTGGCAATTTTCATTTTTTACGTTTAACTTATTATCTTCAAAGGTGCTCAACAGATTTTCATAAAATTTTAAATATAGGTATCTGTTGGTGTGATGATGCTATCTTCTTGTTTTTGAATGGAATCGAGGTATTTTTGGCCACCTAGTGGCCATTTTTTGCTGTTTTCAAATCTTGTTTTTGGTGTCCACCCCTGTATCAACCAAATCATTTGAAAACTGGCATATATGTTCTTTTTAGATTATGAACAGGTTAGGAATGGCTGAACAAATTATTGCAAAGTCAACTTTTATGCTGATGATGTAGTGGTATTTGCCGAGAGCGAAGAAAATTTAGAGGGTTTATTGAATATAGTTGATAAATGGTGCTCTAAATGGAGGCTAATTGTCAATCAGAAAAAAACTAATATTATTCACTTGAGATCCAAGCATGTCTCTCGTAGTTTATATCCATTTCGGTTGGGTCGACTAGACCTAGAATATGTACCCGAATAAAAATATTTAGGAATAATTTTAAATGCACATTTGAAGTTTTCTGAAACTGCTAAAACTATATCCGAATCTGCCGGAAGAGCTTTGGGCGCTTCAATTAATAAATTTAAAAAGAATAAAAATATGAGGTACAGAACGTTCACTACATTATTCAATACTTGTGTTGTGCCTGTTAGAGTGCAGACAGTTGTGAAAGTAAATTATTGGGGACAAATAAAACAACAAGAATAATGTATATTTTAAGTTATATTGGGAATTTCAGGGTCACAGCTCTACAAATAAACATTTCACAGAAGGAACCAGATGGGTTCCTTAATTACAAGAGGTAACACACTCATTTGCGATACCCAAAGTACAATTGAGTATCGGATGCTAAGTGGCACAGGTTAGCAATAGTACCAAATTGGTACATAATACCAAACAGGTATTGGCCGATTGCCTACCAACTGGGTCGAGCAAAACGGCAAATTCAATAACAAGTACCAAGTGGGTACAAACTGCCAAATTGGCAAATATAATATAAAGTACCAAGTGGGTACACTAAACAGCCAACTGGGCTATAACAACCTGCGAAGCAGGGTTCCGGACAAGCTGAGTGAGCAGACCAGCCGGAGTGATAAAAAGAGACATTGTAAGGAACGTGGTGTTGTGGCTCAGTATGTGCCACATGGTCAGGGTTGTTCATGGATGAACAATCCTGTCCACCGCCACAACCCGCGTGGGGGCCGTGACCCTGGTAGAGGAGTGGCAGGGGTTGGGGAAAAAAAGGAAGAATGAGAAAGGGACCGATGCCATTCCCGGATTTGCCTCCATAATCATTGAAGCTCACCCCCCCCTCCGGAGTGCAGGCACGGCGTTCGACTTGGGGCACAGCCCACGAGGACAGTTTGGATATCTCACGATGAGCAGTACCGCTCCCGCAGAGCTCGAAACCCAGCCACACCCTGGCTTACGATAGAGCCGGAGTTGTGGCTGGTGTACATTACCGGCACCTCTACTGACACCATACCACACTCACTTACCGGACAATCCTATGCATTTACTACAAGGGAAATTGCATTACAGAACAGTGCAGGCACCGTAAACATACCTGGAGGACCTCCAGTGGTTCCCACCCGAGCATGACAGTTGAGCTAGATGAACCCATCAAGGAACCGGTTCAAACCTAGGACAACATGTTCCACATCAGTCCACATGCAACAATTATTATATACTAGACAAGTTTAGCGGTAGAATGCTTCTGGCGAACAAAAATAAAGGGTCAAAGCTCGAAACAACATTAGCCATAAGGCTCGTGTACAATGAATGAATACAGTACGACACATACAATGGAGGACCAATCAATTCTATTTTAGAAGCCAAAAATATGTGATGGTATGCGTTTTCTTTTGTCTGTTGCTTAAAAACATCTCGTTTAGTAGTATTACTACATTATCCACTTCTGAACCAAATCTGCCCACACTGCTATGAGAATGAAACTTAGCTCAAGTATTGACAAATATGTAGCTTTCGTCGCAAAAAAATAAAAACATTGTCAGGTAGCCTATTAGTTATATTTTTGACACCTCAAATGTACTAAAACGAAAAATTTTCCAATATCTGGGATCGCTGCGACAGCACCTATAATTTGTCAGTTTTAATAAATTTGGTATATTGGAATTGGGTTTGTTTCTCCGGAATGTTTCACTGCACACCAACTAGGACTAAAATACTCCAAAATACCATACATGGCTCCGTTTTTGAAAAAATCGATCGTGTCCTCCCTGGTAAACGGGATTACAGACATGAACTCGACAAATGAACTTTAATTATAATTTTATAGATGTTAATGCCTTGAATTTTTCTCACGAGGATTTTTTCCCACATATTTAAATGAGATTTTCCGTTGATCAAATGTTCATGTAATGCATTGTAATATCAAATAAAGGATACGTTTTGAGGCATAACCACAATTTTTCAATGGACTTAAAACAAAAGGCACAGAAATCTCTTGTCACTGGACAGTGCAAATTTTTTTAACAGTAGGCATTTGGAGAAATTGCTTGATTTGATGCTTTTATGTTTGAAAACAAGATTTTAATTGTAACATTTTCGTCAGACTTAGGATTATCTTCAACATCGCCAGCTAAAGGAAGACACATGGCAATAATGATTCCGTAATCCATACAGGTGCTATGTGAACAACAATCAAACACGTCAGTAAAATGTCGAGCATGCATAGCACGTCTCACACGAAGCCGCGAGAAGAATTGGTCAGTGAGCATGCAGAGAGAAGAATTGCCAGACCAGACAAACTCGCTCTACTCGAGGCACCCAATTGATAGCCGATATAACAATAAATACATCGATGCGTATTGACAATTCAAGATTAGTTAAAGGAATAAGGTTGTCTGGACAAATAAATGAGTCAATTTGAAACAACATTTATATCATAATTTCGCTTACAAGTATATAAATAACAAGTTAGTTCACTAGCACGACTTCTAAATTTAATCTTAGGAAACCATATACATGTAGTTCTGTTGTAGGGTAGGTGAATAAAAAGCACATATTTCTTTGATAACGTAAGCAGACAAATTGGTAAACTATAATTGACCTTAAGATATGTACAAAGAAAAAATGGTCAATTAATTAGGGACAAAACAAAGAAAAAATAAGGTTTCAACACTCAAATACACTGGCGACAACAAAAATGAAGTATTGAAGATCTCTCACATTGGATAACTTAGTTGTAACATAAATGCTCGTCACTATCTTTATTATAACAACGGAAACAATGGATCCATCTCCAGGTTCCCGTGGGGTGACCACGGAAGAGGAATCCCAAGTATTCAAAACAGTTATCACGCACCGCAGTAACTCTTAGCGCACACACGACTAATTTCCATGGAACCTAAACGCCACATTTTTATTTCTATGTATCACGTTGAACTGCTCATGTCAGGGGTCCAGTTCCCGGTTGCATGAAATAGTCCCAAATAGAGACTCAACCAAGCTTTCTATATCTACTATGTATTTGTGGACTTGTGAAAACTCTGACTGTCTTTTCGTATGCTGTTTGAATAACATTACTAGGCCAATTATTGGCTTTGATGCAAATCGAGAGTGAACTCTACGTCGAATTCTCATTATTACAGAAAACAAGAATGGATCTTTTCGTGCAACGCCCCTAATTTATTTCTTTGATTGAATTAAGGGCTCAGTTTTTAGTTACATTATCAGAAAATGTCATTAGCCAAAGGTGAGCTCGTAACAAACGTAAAATGATAGAAAAACATTAGATATGTGAGTTATGAACGAAACAAATATGCAAAACATTTAAGGAATATAGCTGTGTCCTTAATAGGGACTGTTTCATTCAACATAGACCACATTCCTTTATTTGTTCGGTGGTTCATGATATTTTCGTTTATTGCAATTTTGATAAAATGGTATCGCTTAAGCCTGTGCTTGAGAAACATTCAGTGCTAAAATTCACTCATGGAACATGTTTGAATAAGATACATTTTCTACATTTTCTTTTATGTAACTCAGACTCAAGATTGAGCAAGCCATTTTATCACAAGCCTACTGTCAAAGGTATTTGTCTCAATGCTGACAGTGACTGTCCAGAGCGTTATAAGATACAGTAGCTGTTTTAGTCAATACCTTAAAGAGGGCTCACACTGTTTTGTCTGACTGGAACATGTTTATTCGTGAAATTCAACATGTAAAGCAACCACTAATAAGTAGAGTCTAATGGGTACACAAATTCATTTGTGGGTAAGCATATTACTCGGTTTGTCTCAAAAGTTGAACACAATTATCATGTACAAACTTTTATTGGCAAGGTTAAAAGACTTTACAACAAAAACTTAGTTCAAAATTATGTACAGGACGAGCAAATTCTAAAGAACCTAACCAAAGACAAGCTAGATGTAATTATTTATTACAAGAATATGAAGACCTCTAATTTAGTGATGAAAAATAATATTACTCTTGAGAATGTTCGCACTTTTGCTAGATGTAATGTTGTTTATGAGTTCACTTGTCCCGCGGTCGAATGTTTTCGTCCTCACGAGAAACAAAATTACATTGGACACATACATGTACACTTCTCCTTGAGGCGATGACTTTCAATGCATTTGCAAAATGGCTCTATAAAAGACCATTTTCATTTGGTGTGCACAGTTTCCCTTTAATTTTCATATCTGGGGTCTGGTCGAACGCCGGCTTTAGAATAAATGTTTCCGAAGAAGGAAATTTCAGGAACCTTGATCATACATTTGTTTGGGTTGAACACAAGGCCCACCTTGCGAGCTCTCTGCATCAGCGCATGAAGATTGTCGTCGTGCTCATGATCAGTGCTGCCAATTACTGTGATGTCATCCGCTATAGATATGACACCCTGTAAACCTGCAAGTATTTCGTCCATGGCTGCTTGAAACTGATCTTGACTTGTTCGCAAGCCAAAAGGAAGTCGCTGGAAACAAAAACGGCCAAATGGGCTATTAAATGTGGTAAGGAGCTGGCTCTCTGCATCGAGTTGGACAGACCAGTACCCGGATTTGGCGTCGAGCTTGGAAAACACAGTTGCGCCTGTGAATTTGTGCGTTGTTTCTTCCAAGGTAGGGATGTAATGCTGTCCCCATTTTAAAGCTAAGTACAGGTCCTTGGGGTCAAGGCATATACGCAAACTGCCATCTGCTTTTTGGACATAGGTGATGCTAGATACCCAGTCAGTGGGTTCATCTATCTTCCGGATGACACCAAGGGTCTTCATCCGGTTTAATTCTTCCTTGATTTTATCTCTTTGCTGTACAGGCGCTCATCTGGGTGGATGTTTCACCGGTTTAGCATTGTCGATGAGGGTGAGTTTACATGATTTTGCAAACTTCCCTATCCCGTCAAATCTGTCAGAATAACATCGCCTGAGGTCTTTGTTATTGTTGATGATCTGTCTTGGCGGTACAGACTGTACGGAAGATTGACAGTGATGAGACCAAGGGTTTGACACAACTGTTTACCAAACAAAATTGGTCCTTTCACGTCAGTTACTAAGACGTCAAACTGATGCCAATCGCTGTTGCCCCATTTGCATTGGAATGAGATTTTTCCTAGGTTGGAAAATGGAACTGCCACCGTAAGCGAACATTCGGATGTTGGACGGCTCCGTTCTTGTGGGCTTACCATCGGCGATTTCCCTGGGAACATGCGGATGTAGCTATCAAGGGGCATGACATTGCCACTGGCTCCGTTGTCAAGTTTTCCCCGCAGGCCAACGTTCTTTAATGTTGGATGAATAATTCTGATGACTGCAAAATCTTCGTCGCCCGAGGGTGTATTGATGGCATCAAAAGATAAATGGTCAAAACTCAGCTCTTCAAACTCAGTCGCGTGCATATGCATTCCTTGCCTTTTATGGTAGTGGTGTCGCTGCGGGGGACGTTGTTGCTGTTGTTGTTGTTTTTGATGTCCATGTCTTTGTTGTCGTTGTTGCTGAGGATGTTTTTTACTGTACTGCTTGTTTTCACTTTTTTTTAGTCTGCACACTGCACTCCAGTGCCCTGGTTTCTTGCAGTAATTGCATTCTTGACCTTCGGCTGGGCATGTCTCAGCGGGCGCATGGCTGGGATACCCACACTTATCGCACGTTGCTGAATAATGTGGTTTATGAACTGGTCGCCTGCTAGGCTGCCGGCGCACTGCATGGACCTCGTCTTGTCGACCTATTTGCAACATCTGTGCCTGAGTTGTTTCATACGTTCTCGCAATGTCGAGTGCCTTTCAAGGGTTAAACTATCAGGGTCACGCTCAAGAATCTGCTTCTGCACCTGTTTATTGTATGCACCTTGTATGATATGGTCGAGTATTGAGTCGTCAATTGCTTCGCGGTCGCGGAAATTGCATTTGTCTGCTTGCATGCGCAATCGGGCAACATAATCATCAATGGGCTCTGACCCCCCCATGTGTCATCTCCCGCAGTTGGAATTGACAAAGACAGAAACTGGATTTTGGTTCAAAATGCTTCTCAAATTTGGACCAAACGTCTCCTGGATTTTGCTTTTGGTCTGCAGTGAGGTCAGTCCAGCTGTCAAAAAGTTGGAGAGTTTTACGTCCCATCCATAATAGTATATAGTTAACTTTAGTAGCTGCCGGTTGGTTAGCATACATTGGCGTACTTAAAATAACCTCACAGTAGCGTTTTAAGTTCTTAAACTCTTGAGGTAAATTGCCATCAGTCCAGTTGAACTTAGGAAGCTGAATGCCAATCAGGTCATTGCCCATCACCATTTGCTGGGGAGCTGGGGCTTGTGCACTTTCTGCCATGTCTCACTTGTTTATGTATAAAATTGGAAAGGACTCACCAGCTGGGACTCGTTTGTGTGAAAGCCAGACGAGTAAACACAATTGAACACTGCACTGCAGGATCAGGTCACAGCTGCCACTGGCACTGTTGGTTGCTGGTTGTACAATAAATGTGTTGAATTCTCCACTGGAGGTAAATGTCCTTTAAATTGCCATGTCTCTGGGTTCTCTGTTGTGTTTCACACACGCTGCCACCATGTTATATTATGGATGGCTGTAGTAGACATTAGATAAACATAGATTAGCTAGCATCGTCAGTGTACATTTGGCTTATTCCAATATGGCTCAGACCGGAAGACAAGGAAGAGAGAGTGAGCTCTCTAGTACAGGAAACATGATTTGAACATAGAGTATATCATTATAATCCATAGATACTGGTAGAGTCCACAGAGGATATTGCAATATTATGACATATTCCTCCAAAAATCTTGTAAAAATTTAATAATTGACCTTCCAAAAAATTATATGCAGATGTACATTCATTTTAAGTTCCTTGTCCATAGGAAAGCCGTGCCATGTGTGCGGGAAGAAAGCTTAGGTGAAACCAAGACTGCGTCGATTTTATTACCGGATATACCGATTGCTGATTTACTCACGTGAGATTTTGGCAAACGAAAAACGCATATCTTTAGATTGAATGCGATACCAGACCCACGCAGTCTATCTAATACTTAAACCAAGTTAGTGTCATGTTTTGCAACACTTTCACTGTGGATGATAACACAATTTCACACCCCGTGCAACTCTGGAGTACAGTGTATATCCTAGATGATCTTTTGGTACCTTTCAGGAGCCAAACAAATCCAAAAGTTCAAGCTGTTGTTCCAAAAATACCCCCGTCACAGGTGACAGTAGCGATGACTCTGGACGTCTCACAGAACTGTATTTGGTGGAAATCTCATTTCAAGTCCAACTGACGCGCCATTGAGTTTTTTTTTATTACAGCAGGGGCTGACATTTCCCAACGAAAACAGAAAACGTGCTTCTTCAAGTTTCCCCAGTTTGCTCACAAGTTTTAAAATAACCACAGAGCTTAAGTTTGACCCTATCCATATAGGGTTTCACATGTCCTTCCGCTAACTTAGTTTGTGAACACAAGATTTTCTCGTGGTTGAGACGATCGCAAGAATCATAGTGAACAGTTAACGTTTAATGGCCTCATCCCAGCACCCGACCACACGCCGTCACGGAAGCCTCACCAAGGTGCGCTAAGCTAAACCCTTCACTTAACTGCCCTAGTGTCGCAACAGACTGTGGCATAGTTTCCCCAGGCTTCTGGTGCCGCATCAAAAATTGCGTCTCTAAACAATTTCACTGGGCAGTGGAGCACAGTGTCCGCGTCAAACTGCACAGCCACACGGCTGAACTAATGCCCTTAAAGTGTGGTATGCTTGCGTATCCATCCATTGCTCGCCGCTTCTTAATGTCATCTTCCATGTCATTAGCCACGTCAACATTTCGATGCATTCTTTGAAACAGATGTTCTTTTCAAAATGAGGTATATTTTCATAAATGCAAAGCCACGACAGATCGTAAATCATAAATCACGATAATTTAACAGGGCAATTTTGGAATGGGTTGTTGACTGCATATTCTAGGAAGATTTCTTGGTGCCTGATGGAACTGGAAAAAAAATGTTATCCTAAAAGTAAATAAGCAATTGATTATGTTTGAGTTTGTAAAAGAATTTTAGACAAACTTGCTTAAATATGTCGAATGTGAGTGTTGGCAAGTCACAAGAGGAGTTGATATCTTTTAAGAGTGCTTTATTGAGAGGCGTGCAACATTACTCATTGACATTCTCACAGTTCTTCTCTGTTTCAGTTCTAAAAATAAAAAAAACAAAATGCATAGCAAACCTCACAGATACAGACAAAATGCAAATTCGGCAATAGAAAATACGAAAATACCATGAAAAATACCTCAATATTACCGTTCTCTGGCTCTCCTCAATGACGCCAAATATGCACTGCCACAATGTGAGTAAATCGAGTCAGCGCACAACACATCATACTCAAATGAGGGTCAGGTCACATGCAAATTACATTCAGTCTATTCAGCCATAAATATACACGTGACCATGAGCCAGCCGGAGCAAACAAACGTGAAGTATCTTACATCGGATCTCTGAATACCGTCTTTCACTCGATCACATCAAGCTGCCTTCGAGTGGCGACAAAAATGTCAAAAAACACCAAATTCGCAATTTGAAGGAGGTCGTTTATGACGTTCATGGCAGACAGCCCTCTTACTTTTCCTCATGTCTCACGGTCGCTCCTGAAGCATTTCCGAAGCTCTTTTTGCGCGCATACGAATGTTGTTTGAGTCTGAAAATTGCCAGCAAGTAGAAATCCAACCCACGACCAACGAGTGACGAACAGGATCTATCCAACCGCAGTAACATTACACTCAGTTTCAGTCACAACATTATTAAACCTAGACTACACTGTTTACTCGACTCGAGCACAACAATTACTATCAAAATCAGTGCGTAACTTCCCCCACGGAATGGCTTCATTTAATTCTAAGCGTAAGCCTGTTCAGATCATACACTGAGTAATATCGTTATCAAAATGTTCAAGAAACGACTAAATTACCTGGTTAAGGCTAACTTCTCTTTTCGCAGAAGTACCGGAAACAGCTGACTATTTGGCATGAGTTGTCAAAAGGTCAAACCACAAAGCATTATGGGTAACATTATTTCGTTTTGATCACACAGATTTTAAGAAAATAACAAGGAAAAGAAAAAACATGCACTGGCAGTAGATCGACCTCATACATACGAAAAGATTTAATTAAGTATCAGAGAGTATGTTTAAATGCAGATTCGCTATGTTTTTAAAACAGATCATTTATATTAATTTATTGTGACTTTAACGAAGCCATTAACGTTCCGGCTACAAAACTTTAACACACACCGTAGAGGGCCTTGGCGGGTCTCCTAGCCGGCCGTATTGCACTCGACAGAAGGGATTAAATTTGTATATGACGTTTTACGCTATTCGATTTGTTTTCAGGTAATTCGTGTCTCAGGTCATGTTCTACGACGAAAGCCTACGTCTGTGGAAGTAACGCTCGAACGTATCTCAACATTTGTCATCTTCAAGAGGCTTCATGTAAATCACCTAGAACCATTGGAGTGTCTTATAATCATGCTTGTACGTATATGTAATGATTTTTTCCTTCTGTGACCTGTTTCCGTTAAAACAAACGCTTATATTTTTCGGTAGTCGTGCTTCACTAAGTAGTTTCATCCGACTACTAAGTTAAATATCAGGTGAATTTCATGAGACACAATCAACTAATTACAACGAATTGAGCGTTCTCGACAACCAATGGCTGCAGTTATCATGAGAATGGCGGTTATTGTAGATGGATTTGCACTCACGTGATAATATCGTCGGGTCTGGACCACGTAAGTCATGTCTTAAATCAGAAAGTGGGTATATTGACCTACTAAGCGATTCATAATCGTGTCGTTCGCTTTACTTATAAAATCTCATGCATCCAACGTGTGTTTTCCTTCCCGTATCATATTCAACTGTATTGACAGTATCCAACGTTATGTTACTGGACAGCACAGTGGTCAGTGACAGCCGATGTGACGACGGAATTCCGCTCTATGTTACTGTAAACTGTGAAGCGAGTCATTGCCAGCGTGTCTGCAAAGAGTCAATTGTCTGTGTTGGTACAGCCGAGTACCAATTCCCATACTAAAAGAAAAAAGTTGAGTTTCAATTGAGATTCAATAGAAAATTTCAGCCGAAAATGAAAGAAACTTTGGAAGTTGAACTGCATGGGAAAAATACAAAACGTACCTCGATTGGCGTACGTGAACTATAATATCCCACTCGATATTATTCCGCAGAATAATGACTCGTGCGATATTACTTCTTATCCCACATGTATGAAAATATGGCCATTATACATGTATATGTGACGTTTTCAACTGTGATATACGGGAATGTAGAGCCAATACGTATATCACGGTAGAAGCCGTATTTCACGGTTGGTGAGCAATCGTGTGGTGGAGTAAATTCGCGTGTACAACGCCAAATTTTATTGCGCTCAACCATTTGGGTTACGTTGATCGTTAATTCAAGGCATCGTTCCTGAAAAAGCAGTTTTACTGCCCTAAAAATAGAAAAGATGTGCCGATGGAAATTCCGACGTATGGTGATTAGGCGGTTATTATTGGGCCTCGCTAAAGTTTCAATCTCGGTCATCATACATGTACATGCAAATAGGTCAAACTGAATAAGGTCACCGGCTAGTAAAATCTGCCAAAATCTAAATCAAATCTAACAAAAACGGATGCATACAGTTTATCTAGCCTGGCATATAAGGTCTTTACAGGAAATCAAGACCTAATAACGACTATGTGTTTTTTAATGAAGCGACCGTCTGCTCGCAGCGTTCAACTCTTCGTCACCGGCCGTGGCATTAAAACTTCTGCTTTGCGATAGTTCTTATCTCAAGTACTGCAAATCAGCACAATTCCCACCGTTATTTTCCAATGCTGTGATAAACACGGGAAATGTTTCTATTGGTATGTACAGTCCAGAAGGTAAGACACGAAAATAGACCAAGAAAACTAAGAAATTGATCGAAGCTGACAAGATGTTGCAGACAACGCAGTTCAGGGAATGCTTTAATTTTCATATTCCCGGATGGACTCAGGTTTCTAAGTTTCCTACAAACTTTTAATATTGTTGAATAGTTCAATGCTTTAACTTGTATATTTCACAATCTAAAAATTCCGATGAATTTATATCGAAATAAAACTTTACTGGTTATTCAACACTTTCACGAGTAGCTTAACGAGTTTTGATACTTGGTATACATATGTCGTCATATACAAGCCAGATCACACGGCAACAAGGTATTGCCACGATGCAGATAAGTCCAAATGTATGCTTCTCGTTGAGACATTCCCAGATGAAATGAATTCTCGATGGGATGTGGCAGTAGTATTCCTATGTAAGTGTTATAACCTACATTATATATATACGCCACTCTCGGTACGTGTCGACCTCGACCTTCGGTTCCGGTCGACACGCGGAATAATGTCGAGTGAGATAATACTTCGTGTACGCCAATCGAGGTAAGTTTTGTATTTAACCTATACGCCGCGAATTCCTCAGTTTCTTTTATTTGTTTTGCAGATTTTTCAATTACTTCACTCAACCTGTTCACGTGGCTAATCACATCCTCTATGTATGTACTTGCACGTTAGGTTGCAAGTTTTTTCCAGTAAAAGAAACAGTTAAATGTGACGATTTGTTACTTGAAAAGAGATAACAAAGATGAAAACAACGGTATCTGTGCACTGAACTTCTAATATATCCTGAAAATATTTAAATAACAACAGTACTTGATATTGTAGTTACCGAGCAATCGGCGCCTGAGTTGCAGACGGTATAGTATTTAGCAAATGAAATCCGAGACAGCACTGTCATATATTTCACAATCCTGTTCCAGACGTTACGTTTAAGACCTGATTGCATGTTGGGTGTAATTTACACTGTTAGAGTTGCATTACATAAACTATTTTCCAAAAGTTTGATGATCTAACCGGATAACGACATCGAGTCAAAATAGCCCTACCTTTAAACTTTCCATGTCAGAGGTCGCTGTTGAAGTAGTGCAGGAGGTGAATACGGAAGACATATATTTTTATGAGTTTACAATTGATAGCAAAATTGTTTCATGAAATAAACTGACTTTAAAAATAGCTGTTCCTTTTCAACGGCTTTGCTTGTTGTCTCCGATATAGAAAGTAGGCTTTGACAACAGATCTGCACTGGATGTGAAGATCTTGCTGGTTAGCTGCAGTCAAATGCTTAGAACCAATTTTTGTCCATCCAGGGACGGTGCAGAAGCGATGCATGTCTCCTCTGCACGGTACTAGACCTCAAACCTAAAAACCAAAGGTAAAGTGAAAATAGACATGATAGATTTCCACTTCAACGTGTAATAGGTTTCCGGAAGACATAGGATAGGGAGTAAACAAATAGTCGCATGGATATTTGTCACGTACCCTTCGCCATTGGGCTTGGATTGTAATCTTAACTCACTAACCAGTATCGAGTTGACAGCATAAACATTCAGCATTGATTGATGTAACTGTCACTAATAAACCTGTTAAAATCATTCCAAACAATAATACTGCTTTGATGTACGAAAATATCCCGAGTGCTACGTCAAGTATCGTAACACACATCACTACAAAGATTAACCCGACTGGCGACTGCCGCGAAGTCGACATCGACGATTACCTCCGTTAACAGGCATCAGTAGAATAAATATGGAATAAAGGTTAAAATAATCACAAACCTTACCTTTGTATTAGGGTATGCTTACTTCCTCTCATAGAAACCCCCTTTTCACGCAATCTCAGATTCAATTGGCACGGCTGCAAGCCATTTCACTATGTATTTAAAGGGCTGGCGAAATCGCGGATGCTCATCTATCACCACTAGTACACACGCGCCGACTAGGTGAGCATTCGTGAAAACCAGACAGGAACTCGTTCATGAGTTTTATGATATCATCAGTTACCGCCAGACAGGCGACAACCTTACGGGCAATCTGTGGGATATCTGAATCGACATCCTTTGCTCTTGGTAGTACCGCATAACCTCGGCTTCTCATGCCTCTGCAGAGGCTTTAAGGGTGACGTTCAAACACGTTGCCTTCGGTTCCTTACGTGGCGTCATAGAAAGCCCTTCATTTGCAAGTGGCGTTGGGTGTTTTGCCCTCTTTAGAAGATTCCTCGTTGGAGATGAACGGATCACTCTCGGGGTTCATAGGGAACATTTCTAACTGTAGCTGCCTCTCCTCAATTTATTACACAAGAGATTTCTTGACAGTTGACGTAAGTTTCACCGTCATATCGTAAGAAACGTTTTACTCTTGGAAGAGGAGCTAGGAGCATAATAAACACTTAAAGGAGAATGCCACCCGATTTAATTAGTCTTTTTACCGTCTTGATCGGTCTATGTACACATCGCCTCATATACGGTAGACCTCACCTTGCCGAGAGGCGTCACGTTAACCTATGAGGAAGGTGAGAAGCGACGCAGCGACGTTTTCGACTTTCTCGAGAGCCCGAAATGCTTAGGAAGTGGCTCGCGGTAGTGAAGAATGAAATGTACGCTGTTAATAGCAAGTATGAGGCCGTGAAATATCACCGTGTGTTAGGCCGGCATTTCGTCGACAGTGTTTTCTCTGACGAATTCCGGCTTACCAAAGAACTATCCATACGTTCCGTTGCCCATGCATGTTCACGGCGCCTCTCTAGTATTTCTTGATCAGTGTATTCCGGTTCGAACCGATAGCCTGTGAAACCTAAAGATCCGACCCGAGAAGTCTTTGTCGGATGAGCTCCTGACTAAGTCGGGATTGGCGCAGTGTATACGTTTATTATTCTGCGTTCTGTTTCAAAATGAATTATTCTCAACCAATACTTATATGAAACTGAAACAAAATTTATCTCATTAGATACAATTTGTAATGACTTGGAGTGCTCGTGAGTGCAAATGTTTTGGGAAATGAGCCAAAACCACTACGTTACCGGCTTTTTATGCCAGCAACAAAGGTAACTGACCGGGCACCGACGGAGGCCGTGTGAGCGCATGCTAATTCAGTGTTTGCTGAGAGAAAGCTGTTGTGAAACAATTACTCGATTATATATGCTATTGTCACATGTTAGGGGAATCTTTATTTGGAAATACTATTACATTATTCAAATCGTTACTGTACAACCTTTGCCCTGACGGTCTGTGAAAGGGGAACCCGACTTCGCAGCCCCCGACAAGTAGGTGGATTTCAAGTTCAGTTTCGTGGCTAATTCACACAAATAATTACGTGCACATTATCTCTTTGGCTCACTATTATAGTCTTTTCGTAACTGGAGGTTTAGTTTCCAACTCAAGCTGGTTTATGTTCGTGCCAGTCCCGGCGGCCGCGACGGGCCTGATCGGGTTCCCAGGCACTGGCCGGGATAACGAGCGTTTTGTGTGTTTAGAACTAAAAAAATCACAAGTATAAACAACACAGATCTAGGTTTCTCCTGTCTGTATTTCACGGAAGAATACCTCGAATTTATCTCCGAATAGACCCCAAACTCCTGCTACGGACCTTGTTTAATTGGCCTGCCCAACTTTGAAGGCTACGGTGCTGTCCAAATACTAGTAAATCCGTAACGGCGAAATAAAACAAAACATTTTGATAAGAACTCGGTGTATTTTAAGGGTTTTACATCGAAGTTTGATGATTTATTGGTGTTAACGATGAATTCAAGCGATAAGCTGACACCACTAACCCGTGTTGTGAACTGCTGAACAGACTGCGTGTGAAACCAATTACGTCATTGGATAATTTCAACACCTCCGTCTGCCGTCAGGTGTCAGGTAACGCAACCAAACCTACCGGTATCGACTAGAACTACTCGATTTAAATTGATACAAAGTAGGTTGATTTTTGGATGGCATTCTCCTTTAATATAAACTGATGTAGACGAACTTGACTTGGCTGTCCACGTTGACGTTAAAGCAGGAAACTAAAACTGAGCGTGTGTGGGAAGCCTAACCTAGCTCTCAAAAGATGGCGCAAGCTACAATTGGGGTCTAATTAAGACGTCAAGAAATCCAGGTACCAAAACATAAATGCACGTTGAGAAAATTACTGTATGCTACGGACACAAAATGGGACGGTGTAAATGAAACTCCCGTTGAATTATGTTTCAGTGTCAGGAAAACTTATTCCATATTTCAGTTTAGTCTGTTCATCACGCTCCAGGCCTCTTTAAGTAGTAATTTCTGGGAGCACCTACCGTAGTTTTACATGTACATAGACTATCACATATTTTCCTGAAACTATGAAGACTTGGTTGCTACCCCTAGATATACACTAAGACACATTTGGCTTTTCTGACACAATTTTTGTTTTTCGATTTTCTGATGATTTTGCAAAAATGGCTTTTTCGACACTTGTTTCAGTAAGAAAGTTGTCAAATTTGAAAGACTATTGAGACACCATGGAAGTTAGGAATAACTATGATTTCTGTTAATGTATTTGGCTTTAAGATCCAGAAACCCATTTGATAATTAAAATACATGTTTAAGTATTTAAGTACAGGCTTTTCAAAAATTGAGAATTTTTGCGAATTTTCAATCGGATGATTTGAGAAAGCGAGCAAAGGAGATAGCACCCGTGAACATGAATTAATTGTCATTTGATAGTATTGGGTTAGGTTTGTACTTACATCAAGTCAAAAGTTTGATCTTTTGAGTGCTTAGTGGTTAACAGGTACTTTCAATGGAAAAACTTTGCACTCTTTGGCTATTCGTCTTCAGTGGTAAACGAGGATGCCCTACAAACATCATGATTTGAATCTGTTTATTGGATAAAAGGTATTTGAGGGATTTGGCACCATCGGAAGCCCAAGAAGGAGTGCTGGGTGGTGGGGGGAGTCCATTTCGCCTTCTGTTAACGAGTACGGCTTCCGTTTTTTACAAAGATACCTTACGTTTTGCGAGTTGATTTGTCATAGAAACCAAACAAAAAAAAAACTAATCGAATCATCCTAACAGCGTTTTTGATGTAACTGGTGAAGTTTTCATCTAAAAAGTTTCACTAAAATCGACCGAAGGGTTATTTTGCTATGAATGTAAATTTCTTAAAAAAATTTCACTTAAAAAGGTTTTGACAATGGTACATTAATACAAAAAGTATTTTCATATCTCCTATTCTTTTTTCTTTCAGAAAATATATACTTTTGCTAGTTAACAAAGCTTAGTTTATTGATATACGAGTTAGAACATAGGCCACTAAATAAGGTTGGAGATAACCTTAAGTTACGAAATAACTTAAGGAGAATCTTACTGATCATCAGGGAAATTTTAACGGAAACTGTTTGTATGGCTTCGCGACATCGTTATCTATTTGCAGGTCCACGGACAATGGCTCTTACATTCTCAGTGAGTCTTGTTAACTTGACGTTAACCCCAGCGATGAGAGAAGCGATAGAGAAAAAAGACGTTAGATACTTAGCTCTCGTGCAGAAGGCTGTAAGTAAACAAGTGCCAATGTTTAACCTGCTGTTATGAAGATTTACGCGATGTTCTTACCCGGCAAACTCTAAAAGTGACTTTGAAATCTTTCACATTTTAGTCAGTGAAGAGGAAACCTCAAATGACCAATGGGGAGTCAAAAACTTTCAATACAAATTCGCCAAGTTGCACGCATTAAGAGGCAGTCCATATAAAAACCAGTAGATTTTCAAAAATCAGTCTATACGTCAAAATTTAAAACAACTTCATTTATTGTACATGGGTAGGTATCCTAACAAAAACCCAAATGCCAAATTTTGCGCACTCAATGACCCCTAATTTCGCCGCTGGAGCATGATAACACAAATTGGCACAATTGGGCGTATTAGCCGTCTCAAAAATCGCATGTTTTCAGCAACAAAAATGAGTAACATACAAAATAGATCAAAAGCTATATTTTGGTGGCTGAAATAACCAACGTATACTGTGC